>JAQIXT010000350.1:0-40945 GCA_034700445.1 Stenotaenia linearis
TTACATTTTTCAAGGAATTTCGAAATAATTTAGATGAAATTCAACAGAAAATGCAAACATTTAAAATAAAATTGCAGGAATTTGGCAGTAATTGGAAAAATAATAAAAATTGTTACGATTCAATTTAGTAAGAAATGAAAATTTGAGACAAAACTGAATAAACTCAAAAATTAAAGTATTCGATACGTACAGAGTATGTATAATTTTACCCTTTTCTTGAGTCTCAAGCCGGAGTTTAAGTAAGTTGCACGTGTCATTTAACTTTTCAAAGGTTCTCTTTCTTTGTAAGGCGTAGCTGTGGGAGTTAATTTGAAGACAACCCACTCACTCACAAAACAAAATTAGCCTTTTGGCCGCTAAGCATCGCTGTGCGCCCAAATGATCAACCTAAGGAGTAGTTATGAAAATTATATCAAGTTTTATAGAAGTTTCTTTTTTTTCTCTCTCCATAATAATACCGAAGAGAAGAAAATTAATTAGACAGAATACGATACCAACTACGAGTAAAAAGATAGAAAGAAAAAAACGACTTGTTTGGGGGCTCGTTAAACAAAGTACAAAATATTGTTGTAAAAAGTTGTTTTAAAAAAATATTTTCATATTTATATTTAAAGAAAGTTTTATTTTATTTTTATTTTTTTTAGAAAAAGTATTTGAAACCATTTCAATGCAGGGCTGGTGGCAAGAAAAAATCCTTATAGATTTATATTTATTTCGACGAAATTTGAAATGTAGCAAATCACATTACATTACGGATATCGTGCTGGTAGATGGCTGCGTATTTTGTATTCCAGCAATGAAGAATATTTACATTATGAGAGTATTTATAGGTATCACTCAGATTTAGACAGTTTTTATTTCTTTTTCTTTTTCATTTTTGTATTTTTTTTCCTTGATTTCATCTGATTAACTGTTCGGTCCACATGAACTTGGCTTGAATGGAAAGAAGTGTAGTCTGAGGAGTAAGCGGGAGTCTAGGGTCGTTTTACTGCATCACGTTTTGGGCGGGAATTTATCACTCAAGCATCAAAATGGGTTAGGGAACATATAGTCATAACCTTAATAGCCGCAGACGCCATATTGTTTCAGGCAATAATCCTCTGGCGCCAACCAAGAACGGTATAAAACCAAATGTGAGCCTTTTATATTAATGAGGCTGGAAAGACCAAACTTTAGAATTTCTTTTCTTACGAAATAAAATAGAAAAGAAATAAATCCACGCTAAGATTTTCCTCGTTAATTATTAATATATTAATAAAACTCGATTCTGAGTTTTAACTAGTATTTTATTATACGTATTTATACACACACACACTCAAACGTATATATAAAATGGCTCATAAATGTACATTTGCGTGGCTATTTAACATTCTTGTCTGGTTTCGTCTCAGGTCGAATAGCGTCTGGAGTTAGAATCACTGATGTTTCCTCCACCTGCCACGACCTCTGGTGGGCCCCGCGGGATGCTGGTGGCTAACTTGGAGAAATGAACACAGAAGCAACAGATGGACTTGGTTCGGCTCATGGGAATCACTTGCATTATTGGATAACAGCAGAAACCTATGGAAAAGGGGCGAACGCGCAGAATGAGGGGAAGGGATGAGTTGTACTGGAAAGACAGACTCTTTCACCTTAAGGGCGAAGAAGACAGATGACACCATGACCAGTTTCGTTCGTGCATTGCTTTTCAAAAAATGGGAGTATAAGTAACCTTCACCACTGTTGTTTTAAACTCTTTTCTCTAGACAACAAAAGACTGATAAACAAACATTAAAAATTAAAACTGTTATTAAAAACAAGCTTCTCCTCATTATATTTTAAAATTTGTTGAGGGGAATTTTAAAAGAAATTGTTGATGTTCGTTCTGTTTACATATGTAAACTACTCCCATTTTCCCGAACTCTTCATCACACTTCGATGCTGTAGCTCGCAGAAAAAAGTTTTCTACTCGAAGAGTGGGAAGCGACGCAGACGCCACATATAGGCGTCTGACTGGAATAAATAGATGCCGTTAGGCTGCCATTAAGGGACGATGCGTGGGTGGCGAGGGCGTAATCTTCGATTAACGGCTCCGTGCGTCGTCCCACTACTAGGAGCATCATTATTCTTCTCGCGTGTAATTCGTTGCTTGATCGCTAGGTGGCGCCTTGGCGTGTGCCGGCTAGTTTGTGCAGTGTTTCTTATTGCCCCTGGGAATTTTTTAAGGTTGGACGAGAAGGATTGGTTTATGTTTAAATTATTAATCTCGTAGAGGACATCTTAAAGTTTTCAATTTCTTTTTTAACGAAATGTAATTTTTTTCTATTATCAAATTATTGATTTGCAGGGAAGAGAGATTCTGATTTTGAGAAAGAGTGTTTGAGTTGCTAAGTTTTAAGCTGCTGGATGTGGCGCCAGTCACAAAACTTGATGGTCAGAGACGAAGCACTTGGCCGAGTGTTAGGAGACGCCTTACCTCTTGGGAAGGCGCTTGGTAAACTGATAGACTCGTCTCTCAGGTCAGTTGCTTAGCAACAGGTACGTGGATGTGTCTTTTTTTCTTCTCTTCCAAGCCTAACACGACATGCTGACGCCTCTTGCGCTCTTGTTTTCGTGTCTAGTCACAAGGTGAGGTGTATCGACCAAATAAAAGTCAGGTATCGATAGATTTACCTGTATGAATTTTTAAAATTTTTGATGCTGTTTTGACGTTTTCTAATGTTTTGAACCTAGGACGATGAACTAACTGTTAAGCTGAGAAAAAATGTTTGTAATACATTAAATGTATTGGTTGCCGTGCATCAATTTAATAATTTAATAATTTCAATTATTATAAATAAAAGTTGGTATCGTGAAACATTAACTATTGATGTCAAAAAGTTATAAAAAGGTAATGAAATATAGTAGAGAATGAGTTTTACATTTTTAATCATGTGCACGAGAGATTAGAGCATGCGTAGTTTTGAGTATTTCGAATTTTCTGTCAGCCATTTTATCCACTACTTTGGGTGTTCTTTCAACGAGTTCTAATAATGACGATTAGTGATTGGTAATTTACTATAGTGACTAGTGAGGTTTAAAGTAAATAAATTTTAGAAAAAATTTCCTTTCATGAGTGCGTTGCAAAAATAATTTCACGAAGTCAATGGACAATGTGATACAACATGAAAGCAATAACCCAATACCTGTTTAAAATTTAATAACATATTAGTAGGTAGGTGCCCCAACACGATAACTGCTTTAAGATTCTAAAATACATACACATTAAAATACATTGAAATCTTTGGTAAAAAAAATCATTTTTGTTTTAGATTTTTTGTAATTGTTCCTAAACTACAAATCTAACTGCAGTATTATGGTTAGAGGACCAAAGAAAATCTCATATTTAAAAGGAAATTTGAATGTAGTCAAAATTTATACATAAATTTTGTAGTCGGACATAGCGCATGAATACATCTGGAAGCAATCACTTCGTATTTGCTTAAACCAGGTGGTCACTGCAAACTTAGCCATAATCGATGAGCCGAACTTCTAGTTCAGAGCTAAGCTATTGGTTAAATTAAAATAACAAGTCTTGAAACTCGCCATCCTTGAAAAGTTCTAATTTTCAAAATTTAAAATTTTCAAAGCTGTATATCTTATTTCCCTTTCTGCGTTTTCTCTCATATCACATACCTATGTAATCCCTTTCCTTACCTTCACCTTTATCATGATGATGGGCAACCACGATCTTTACAGAGCAATGCAGCATTTGCAGAGATTTTTCCAGTAATTTGATTGGTTTACCCTTAAATTGCCGACTGGCTACACCAATCAAACTAATTTTGAATCAAACAAATTCGTGCCAACAAACAGTAACATCTTTTAGAGAAGATGATGGAATCTTTTGATTGAATAATTCCTTTTTCATTTCAATCTTTAGCTGGAATGTCACGGAATAAACCAAAATAAAAGCAAGAGGATCTTTTGATTTTAATTTCATAGTTCGAGCACTTTTACATTCGGAACGATGGGAAGGTCATTCGCAGTTCGCCGATTGGAAGGTGGATATTGATTGATTGACATGTACTGTATATCGGACCTAGGACAAACAAATTGAACTGTAAATGTGAATGTTATAGTAGCTAAAAGGGTACGTGTTATCTCCTAATTGGAAAAAAAGCATTCTATAGTATAACATGCCATTGTAATAAAATTACAATGCTGTTCTCCTCCACGATTTATGACTGAACATTAAGGCAGAAGACAATGTGTCATGTGACAGGTGTCAAAAGGGTTAAGCAAGTATAACAATTTATTGTAAGCCAGAACGGGCTAACATTTATGCCTTGATTAGATGAACATATATATAGTTTACAGACTTGCAGGTTGAAACTAAAATGAGCAATTTGTCTAATAGTTGCGTGCATTTGACATTGCTCAAGTTTTGATAGGTTAAATATTATACTTTTATTTGTTATTTTTCTCTCAAACTTTGTTGTTTGTTTTCTATGTAGTTGTATATATATTTTTTTCTGTTCTTTTACTTTTATTTTATTTGTTTCTCCTTTTTCTTTCGCCCCTTTATCTACACATCGTCTGCTTACTGTAGTGATAAAGTTGAGAAGAGTTTTTAAGACCGCAGCTAAATGTCTGCTTTTTTCTTATTGGATTTTATATTTTAGTAGTGTTTTATTCTTGCAATCCAGTTGCATATAGACAACCCTCAAATATTCCTTTGCTCACTAGACCTTGGGACTGATAGCTAATTACTCTCAACTGCCTCGATTATACTTGGTAAATTTCATGTAACGAGCTTTGTCATTGGTTGGAAAGAAATTTGACTTCGCCTTGTTATTACAACGATAGTGAAAGTTGACTTTTACGATGGTCCAAAATTAAAGTTGATAAAATAACTAGTTCATTGTACAGATTCAAACCAGTGAAAAGCGGACGATAAATATACAAAATTCCCTTAAGCGTGATTCCTTTTCCAGCACCATAGCAATAAAAGAGTTGAGGATGGGCTCGCTGGCACATTTTTCTTTTATAAAACATTAACGGAGAATGTAATTATTTTTATTTAAAGTTTCTAATTTGGGTTTGTGATTTTTTTTGTCACATAAATTCAAATTATGCTAATTTTGCTAATTCTAGAATTAAGGAAACAAATACAGAATAAAGAAAACCTCACCGGTTCATTTCTGAGTTTACATCTCTTTGTTATTAAATATTAATGCAAAAGTTTTGCGTGAGATTATGATAATCTCATATTTCATCCCTTTCATCCTCATCCACTTACATCAGATTGGATTTAGTAATCATGTTTTAAAATTCTTCTCCTTTGATTTTAGTCACTAAGCTGTTAATATTCAGAAGTGAACATTTTTGTTAAAATACTCAGTAATAAATCATCATAAATCAGGTATTTCTCGACTAACGAAAATCCAACTTTTCATAAAACCAGTATCATCAAAAGTAAGCTAATTTAGAAATAGTTATTTGTATAATTTATAATTGCTCATGACAAAAGCAATAATATACTGATGCAATTATCCGAGTAATTATAATTTACAAATTCGGAGAAGTGTTTTTTTTTTTAAATTGAGGCCTTCAGAATAAATTTACGGATTTTTATAGTTTTTGAGTTATGTGAAATTTCGACTTTGTTCTGCTACTTACGTAAGTAGCGTTTGATTGTGTATGGTCACTTCAGGGCCACAGCGTATAAAGGGCCACGTGCGCATTGCTGAGGGATGGCCGAATCAAGGGGCGGACAAAGCAGAAATAGGCCTTATAGAATTTGACCTACTTTATTTGAATTTTCATTTCATTTTATGCACTTTCTTTGAATTCTCATTAAATTTTATGTATTTTCTTTGAATTTCATTTCATTTTATATTTTTACTTCTAATTTACCTTGAAGTAGACATTTCCTGAATGTTTCTTGAATCATATTTTGGTGTCCCTAAACAATACCCCCGAATATTATTGATTAATAGACATTTTAAAAAATTCTATTATATTTCATATACTTTTTATTTAATATTAAATTTTTCTTAAAAATTATTAAGAATTCTTTCAAAATACATTCTGGGATTTTAAGATGAAGTTTTGTGCTCCTTTTCAACACATCACCCTCTTCCTTTATTTTTTTTACACAAGCGTCGAACACGGTCACTCTACCTTACATTTTATTTCGGTACTCTGGAAAGTTTTTTTTCTGTTTATGTTTACAATCAAACATTCACTTTAAAGTTCACACTCCATAAAAGTTCAAATAAAAATAAGATGCATGGTAACATTTTATTATTGCGGTGTTGTGTGATAGAGAATGACATTTGTATCTAATCCGCTGAAAGCAGGAGGCAAATCTTATTTAGACTTTTCTGGTCGCAGAATTAAGAAGCTTCCAAACGCCACCCCTTATTTGAGTGATAAGTGATGGTGCCTGGTAATCAAACTGCAGTTTGGCTTGCCATTGTACTTGGGATTCACAGTATGGGAAAAGTGAGGTTTATGGTTGCTTCAGCTTCATATAAAAAGGGGTGATTTGATATCAGGTGACGATATTGCAACATGTGGATTTGGTTTCTTATACTCTTTGATTAGTGGAGTTAGAACTTGGTTGTGGCTGTGGGTTTATAACAAGTAATACAATGCTCGTCGGATGTGCTCATATCACAATAACAATGCATTGCCCTCGTGTTTTCCATATTGTAATTGGATAATTTAGTTTAACATACGGGAAATTTATTTAGTTTTTCGTCGTTAGCATTGCTAATATATTAAAATATATTTGAAAATTTAATTTATTTTATTCTTCGACGTTACAAATGCTCACACATAATTTACTTCAGTAGAGATTTTATTAGAATTGTTTTAGTACTTTATTTGATTTTCGTCCGAAACGTATAAACAACATAAATAATTAAAAATAGTATTACTTGTGGACTCGCAATGTAAATTCTTAATACCAGCTTTGCGTATAAGTATTCAAATATTATTTAAATTTAACATGAGTTTCTGTGCTATGAGATATTAATGTATAGATGTTTTTGAAAGAGCAAAAACGATATCTTTAAAGTTTAAATCCTGAATAATATAAATTTGATGAAAACAACAATAAAAACTCGGCATTGGACATTTTGTATTGATATAAGACTCCAAGATTCCACTTTCCAACTGCACTCAATCTACATTTATAAATTAAGGCACTGAGGAAATATTTCTTGTACGCAAATCCACGTGAGGGAAGGAAATTATACTTTAAAATCCTAATCAAAGTTTCAGCGCAGTTGTTTAAATTTAATTTATATAGCAAAATAAGCTTAGGATTAACTGGCAAATTATGGCTTAAACTTTATTTCGAATAGTAAATCTACAGACTCATTCTTCGCAGAAATGTTGTAACTGAAATTATGTTTGGGTTTTACCGAAACATTGATCAATAACTCACTTTGAAGACTTCAGTAACCAGAAATAATTTTGGCATATAAGGTATCAATTTAATCTTCCAAGAACATGAAGCTTGTTTGTCTGCTGCATTTGGTAATTAGGAGACTGAGAAGCACAAGAAAATATAACCGTAACCACGAAATTGGCTTTTGTCAATTGTGTAATATGCTCCCCGTGATTCTTACTCAGATTCCTTCTGATTCGCAATTTATTTTGGTATTTATTTGAGAATGTGGCATTCAATAAATCGATTACACGACCGTCTAGTGCCGTGCTGGTGTAATAATTATTGGAAGCAAGAAATCTCCACTCACCCTGCACATTGTGGGTGCCAGGTGAAGTTTCCTATTGGCAGCTGCGACTTCCTTTTTGATTCTGTCTTTCCTACAAAAATTCAATGTTTAAATGACGTGTCAAATATAGGTATAGCTTTTTTGATAAGAATTGAAGATGTTGTCTTTCTTTTTAAGGGAAAGAAAAAAAGAATAGCCAAAAAAGGCTTTTTATTAGAATTGTATGGAATTGCACTTTACTGAATTTTATTGTCTGTCATCAAGTGACGTCAGTTAGATTTGAATTGCGCTCGAAAGCATCTCGGTAAAGCTTTTTATATAAAATATTAAATTTCGATTTTTCTATTTTTAAAATGTCAGAGCAATAAAAGCCATTATATTTGCTTTGCTGTTTAATTATCAGGAATGAGTGATTGACAGTGAAAATGCGTTTTGCTGCCTCTTTTAAAATTTTATTATTCGAACTGATAACATGCACTGCAGTTCTATATCTCGTTTGATAGATGTAGTAATTAAAGGATATTTTTCTTTATTTAAAAAACAGTCGAATGACTAATTTGTTTTGAATGCAAAAATAAACTCTTTTGTTATCAGCGGTGACAAATTGTTGTGTAGAAAATGTGCCAAAATATTTGAATGTATAAATTATGCTACTTAATTAAAAGTAATGGAGGAAAGTGTAAATTTGATGCGTAATTTAAGAAGAATGCAATTTATTCGTGCGTTAACACAAAAAAAGAAAAACACTAAACAAAAAATAGTAAATAAATAAAATCTCTGTGGTTGTCTTTACCACAAAAGATCCAAAGACACAGGCGACTCTCTTTTTACAGGTTTCACCACCGGTTCGAGCCTGACTTCGACGCCAGCCTTTGTCGTCATGGTGACATTAGAACACAACACAGCGAGCCTGATAAAATGACTAGAAATTTTTTTTTATATACACTATACCGAACAACACCTTTTTATATTTTTCCTCACCTGACGCTAGGTGACGCTAGGATCAAGCACTGAATGAAGGCTTCGAGTGAGCAACTAAGTCTCGCCTAGCACTGCTGTGTACCCATCTCGTCACCATAGCAATAGCAAAGTCCACGAACTGTGGCAATGGGAAGAGACTGTCAACAACTCTCGAGCGGGTATCCGCATGATCAATACCCTACCTTGATTTAACCTGTTACGAGAAGGTTTTCGATTGGCCACGGCCATGTAAAATTTAAAACACGCCCGCCGCGAGAAAATTGCGGCCTTGGATGAAATTTAATGAATTATACATCGGAAAATAGTTTTAATCAATTAAAAAGTCTGCGGATGAGGTGAAAGTTACAAAAGGAGCTGTCTACTTATTTAACGACTGGCCGTACTAAGTAGCTCGTTGCGAGATTAGGATTTGAAAAGTTAATCCGCAAACATAAATTTCTAATATCTCGGATCAGGCGCGGATCAGTAAACACAACATTGCGCTTTCAAAATTCATTAATTTTAACCGCGCGTTAAATTTATAAAAAAAAAAAAAAAAAAAAAAAAAAAATAACAACACTCTTTATCTTTAATGGTATTTTTAAAAAAATTTTTAAAATCTTTATTTCTTGCTTTAACCCTTTCCCAGACCTGAAGAAGAAATTTTACCCTTCCCTTTTCTTATTGGGCGCCTTCCCCCTTCCCCTTCTTTTTCCGCCAGTTTGTCTGGCTCCTCACCCTTTTAGACTCGGATGCTAGCTCGCCCTCGCCGTCTGGCTCGCCCGCCTCGTCCGCGCACCCGTCCGCCAGCCTTCATCACCCCGCTCCCCACTCTCCCTTGAGTCATGTCGCCGTCACCGGTAAATTTACTCGGCGTGCAAGGCCGAAAGCTCGCACAAAGGTTGCAAATTCAGTGAGCAAAGGCAGCGTGCTGCGCGGATTGAATCTGCTGCCCCGATATCTGAAGGATTTTTGAGCCGAAATTAGATCAATAAGTTCGTCTAGCCAGCACTTGGACGAAATTTCAGTCCGTGCGCATATGGTTGTGCGCAAGGGGGAAATGATGGCGGCGGGCCGAGCGTGACAAGTTGTGCGGCGATCGCGGCGGACAAGGGACTTTATGATTGCGCTATGGCGCCGCGGGTTTTCCATCATCCTCCCATGGCTGAAGGAGAGTCCCTATTTTCCTAGACATGCTTTTGGGTCTTGGCTTGATTGGTGAGTAACGAGCGTTTGTAAGTAGCGATCACTGAGGCCAACTATCGGGACCGGCGCTGTGGCTACGGGCTCCCGGCTATGGTTCAGCAGTAGTCGCTACTACTTCCGGCTGTCATGACCGGATTCTTCGGCCAGTCAGTTTGATTTTTCAGCTCATTAATATGATTATCCACGAATGATTCTACTATCTCTCTTTTTAGCTGTACTGCTGTATGATACAGTGTTTGGCAGTGGTAAGTACCGATTTTCATCTATTTTTACCTCTATATTTCAAGCTGGGATCGCATGTACTTTGAAAAATATTTTATTTATTCATTTTTTTTAATTTTTCATATTTTTCGTATTTTTAAATTAAAAAAAAAATTTTTTTCGATTCAAATCGTTAAATTTTAAAGGTGAAGTTGATAATTTATAAAGAAAATAATGATCCAATCAAAATTGAGCTTCATTTAAATGATAATAACTTATTTAAGCGCGTTGAAAAAAATCATTTATATTTTCATTTCACCATCTCGAGACCAGATGGGCAGAGTGCAAATAAATGTGCAGGATTTTGTTAGGTCGATTCTGGCTCAGTGGCCTGTCTGCCAACTGTCTCGCAATGGAGTACTTGTTTTATTTATTGATGTATTACTACTCATTTAATGTTTTATTTATCCTTCAATTTTTGTTTTTTATTTATTTTTTTTTATTTTTTCTGAATATGAGTTTACTTTTTTTGGCTTGTTGCTGAGAAGTGGATGAAATCGGGTCGAAATGTCTGTAAATAGTTTTTCTCTCTATTCGTCCTTAAAAGGAGGTGGTTGTTTAGTCCTCAAAAATTTTTATTGTGATATTTAGTATGATTTTTCGCGTTTAGATGAGTCCTAGACCTCTTTTTTTATCGGAAAATATTGTACTAGTTTTTCTTCTTGTTTTCCTTTTTTTTTTTTTTCGTTTTTAATTTTACGACAGAGCTAGATTTTCCATTTCCCCCTTTCCAACCAGTTTCAACACTTGATTTTTTCAGATTAATTTTCCCTTTAAAAGTTACTTTAATTACACACTCGTCTATTAAAACACGGAATTTGTTTTTAAAAAGAATAAACGAAAATCCAAATTCGAGACCAAAAATTAAAATCAATATCAAACTGAATTTTTAAAATCTCAATTTATTTGAATACAGATTAAACATTAAAACTGTAGTCTATAAGTGAATAAAAATCGTAAAAATTTGATAAAATTTCACAAAAAAATTTCAAAAAATTTTCCAAAAAAAATTTTTTAAAACTCATTCACCGTTTTTTTTTATTCATCCCCATTTCTTTGTGATCACAAGGGGGTACGAGCTTCTGGTCCTAAAGGAACATCTCATTCTGCAGGCCCTTAGCCAGAAAGGGAGGGAAAAGTGAAATGAGTTTGACCATGGCCCAGTAATACCGGATGGAAGTCTTTTGACCATTGCAGGGTGAGGCTCTAACTGGACATAGTGATTTTTTTCCTTCTTTTCTTCTCTCGATGGTACAATGGAACTGACGAGATGAATTGCGTGAAGGGAGGCAGTTAGGCTTAGCTTTAAATGGATGGAAAGGGTTGTGGCTTGAGTGAATGTAAATCAGAAAATCAATAACAATTTATATATACTTTTTGAAATTTGCATCAAATATGCAAATCTCTTTATTCTTTAATTATACTTTAAATTTTGCTTTCCTTCATCAATTTTTTCGGATCTTTTCAAAGTATAAATGAGTGAGTTGACATCCAGTGGCAATTAGTGAATAAAAGTGATGGCAAATGACTTTAGATTAACACCAAATTCAAATGAAGGGGTGGAGAAAGGTAGGTTGTCGTGGTAACTGATGGATGTGGGTGGTGGTGGTGGCCTTCAGTGTCTGTAATGTTTTTAGGTAGTGATCTCAACTCGGTTTATCCCCAGGCATGTTTTGCAAGGTTAGAAGACTGCATTATTGTCTAGCACTGCATATGTATAATTTATTTTTACGTTTCATAATAAAAAAAAAAGCTTTTAATTCAACTGGGAATTAATTTCTGCGAATTTAATTTATTTTTATTTGGAATTTAATATTTATTGTGCAAACTTTAATGTGATTGTGGTGTAATTATGAAGAAAAGTAAGTTCTTGTTGTTTATAAGTGGAGGTAAATTAGTTGTCAGTGTGATGTGGGAATGTGATGTTTTCTGATTTATTATTTATGGTTATAAATTACTTAATTATAAAACTGAGTTGCAATTAAGCTGGAAAGTTATAAGTCGTAAGTTCAAATCTTAGTAATGATTTTGTTTACAAATTTAGAATGTTTACAAAGTTATAAGTCCTTATTCTTCTTCTGCAGTACATGGGCGCCACAAGGATTGGTTCCAAGGGCAGAAATTTGTTCGTGAACTTCCTTTCGCTGATCTTTTAAAAAATAATTTAAAAAAAAATATTTTCATTATTTAAAAAAAAAAAAAAAATCAAAGATTGCTTATTTGCATACTTTCCCATTCGAAATTTACAATAATTAAATTTATTGTAAATTTTTGTAAATCCGATTTTTTTTTATAGTGTAAGTCTTACGTCACTGCGTCTGAGTAAATAAAAAATGACGAGGACAAACTTACTGCTTTGCTGAGCACTCACTGTCGAAAATCGAAAAAGAGTAAGCAAAACAAAACAAGATCAAATTATACAAAGACGAAATCTTTAGGCAAGATTGAATTATTGGGTAAATAATGCATTTAGGTTCATTGGTGGTAAATGTAGTTAGAGAACAGCGACGGCTAATTAGCGAAATGAATTAGTGGAAGGCTCTTTTTTCCTTTCAAATGATGCAATTAATTTTTGTTTGGGGGAGGGGTTGGTTGATTTAACCAGGTGTCTGGGCGTGAGCCTCGGGGTTGTCCCTTGTCTGTGCGTCTGTGATTCGTTAATTAAGTTGGTGCCATCCATAAACTGGCTCTTAATTCTCGTTAAGAAGCATATCGAAACAGCCCGAGGCTGTTCAGTCTGGACGCTGTAGTTGATCGAGATTATGGCGGTGCCTAATCAATTTTTGTGTGGGTGTTGTGACGTCACGTGGATGGCGTCGGGAATGGTTTCGGATGATGTTGAGGTTAATGAATATTCCGCCAATGTCTAGACAGAAAATGTTTTCTTTCTCGCAGCCTTGATATTGCTGTACATGAAGTGATGCCAAGAAGCTAAAGTTAGAATAGAAGCAGGCGATTGTAAAATGAGGGAAAAATTACACTTGTTTATAGCAGGAGATGGTAGTGGGGACTGCTTATAGACTGCGAAACTTGAAAGAAAAAGTAATTGAAGAGCGTTATATTTTTAAGTGGAAGATTACTTTTTTCTTTATGACGAAAAAAGGGTTATGTTTATGTCTGGTTTGAACAATTTAACAATTTTTTCGTGCCACGTACCGTGGAAAATTCAACGGAATTTGATAAGGGATTTAAGGGAAATTTTTAAAGTAGAACTGTGGGAAAGAAGGAAATTCATAAATCGTCGTTTTAAATGACAACGACACGAAGAACTAACTTGTTAATTGCTTTTTGAGGTGCAACAAAATTAGAATAATTGCCCGTGTTTTGCAGGAAAATATAGATTCGTGAGAACAAAAAAAAAAACGTTTTATTTATTTAATTTTTTTTTTCTGTGCGAAGGGGGTTGGGATTGGATGAGTATTTGTAAACGGAAAAAATGAAGTCCAATGATTGTGTGAAGCAGGTGAGCTCGTTTCAACCACTTAACAGTATGAGTCAGGCGTCGGTTTTATCTTTGGAATTCCGTGTGCAGACAGCGGCTGCACGCGTTCTTAGTGGGGATACCGTCTTGGGGGTGGGTGACAGCCTGACAAGAGGGGCTGTCCTGCCTGCATTTTTGTCAGACTGCCAACTGGCGATTTTCAAAGGGCACGTTTAACGTTCGCTGCAACGCGCGAGCATCGGGCCCATAAAAAAATTAATATTTTAAATTGGCCCTAATTATCCAAATTATTTCTCTAATTTTGCCTTATGAAATGGTTTTCTAAGAGGACCATCTGGTTATAAATTGGGTCGAAAAAGAAAGTGTTTTGTTGCGAGATGCAATTACGTAAGGGCCTCGATGGAATAAAAGGGTTGGAGTGAAAAAATTGTCTGACGAAGACTTAAGACATTGATGAATTACGTTGAATTAATAAATTAATTAATTTCACCGAAATAGTCCTCGGGGATGTTTGAGTCAGTGCTTCAATTGTAAGTGACTTTGCTTTTTTTTTAATGCGAGAAAATGTTAATTCTCGTGTAACGAAACACGTGGGAAAGGTATTTCAATCACGAGTTTATTGCAACGGGGTTAACTGTATTGCTTGCTTACGCCAACGAGACAAACCAGAACGAGAGAAGCCATGCAAATGTGTTGACCAGAAGCGACTGGTTGATGATAAGAATAGGTCGTTGCTCGTAGGGCGTGGGTGGGGAGGACAGTACTAGGGACTGACTGACTGGCCTCGAGGCATTTTCAAGAATGTGATATATTTGGACGGAGCTCTATCAGGCTATGACAACGTTCGCATGGCACTTTGCCTTTCTTGTTCTTTTTTTAAGGATTTTTTTAAATTAAAGGGTTAATTATTATTGTTTTTTTTTATTTTGGGTTATTTTTAGGTTTTGGTTGGATTGAATGGTAATCGCACTTCGTAGTGCGATTTTCAAGAATTTTTTTTGGTTAAAGGTAGTTGGTTGATGGAATAAGCCTAAATCCCATAGGTTAACATGGGAAAATTTTTCAAATTAATTTTTTCATTTAATAATGTTACTGGATCCGTTTTACACGCATTAACATTGAGGTTGATGTTATTTTTGATTTGACACTTGTTATTTCAAGGTTAGATACTGATAGGTTTTCTTAATTTTGCGTGTGAAAAAAACGAGATAAATAGAGAACAGTTAAAAAGAAAGTTGTTGAACTAGTTGTGCAAGGAAGAAAACTCGCTCGGGCACTCTTTATTTTTTTTTCTTTCTTTTTCCCCCTTTTTTTCCCTCTTTTCTTACCTAACCACTTTCCAAGGGGAAGTTTAATATAAAAGAGGGTTAAGGATTAAAATGTAAAGCAATAAGCGCACGTTTAAAAGGGTTAGGTCCACAAAAGGTTTAAAGGTCTTGTTAAAGTGGTCGGGCGAGTCGATGGTTTGAGTTTCATTTGGAAATGTTTTAAGGTTAAAATTGTTTTCCAAATGAGGAATTTGTTGGTGAAATATCATCGCGATGGGATTATTTTTATTTCTTTTTAGTTTTTTTATGTTTTGTATGTATTAAAAACAGGAATCAATGAAGGGTGTCGAGGAGGTTAGGTTTGATAGTTGCACACACTCAGTTGGAAGTTTAAGAGATGAAAAATGAAATTTGAGGGAAATATTATTGGCGAGGAAAATACGCGTTCACGCTGCTGAATAATTTAACTTGTCAATTGCAGAACGCACTAGATCAAATTAATGATTCTTGAACATTGCTCGAAAACTACAGATTGGGATTGTCACAAGCAAATATAATTTAAAAAAATATATTTTATTATTAAACTCGAGGTTTTATCGGTTTTATATAATTTTTTTTTAAATCTGATTTTTTTTTGTGAAGAGTATTTGCAATCTTGAGGGAAATTGAAATTTAGGTCATTCAATCAAAGGAGAACACTCTTAATGTTTTCTTTTTTAGTCTAAATTAGTGATTTATTTATTTATTGATGTTCTAATCCATAAAACTCTTAAATTAGGTTTCTGTACTAATTTGGTATTTGTGATTGTAATGTTAAATATTGGGAAGTGTGATGTAATCGATGTTGATTTTGTGAATTTTATTTTTGGGAATCTATAAAACCTGGTTTTGTTTGATTATTATTTAAAGAAAGAAGGAAAAATGGAGGAAAACGAGTCTTTTGTAAAAAATTTTCATAAATGGGTCAAGAAATATGAAAAATTGGATAGAAGGGTTAATAAAAATTTTAATTTTCAATTTTAATCGGTTTTTAACTTCACATAAAAAGAATCCTAAAAAATAAATAATTTTCCCTCTTTTTAGTGAGGAGTCAGACAGGTTATCAGTTGTTTGGCTTCTCTGTGTAGATGAACTCACATGACTATCAGACTAACATTTACAAACACATGGTATGTTTCCACATTAAAATATTAGAGATAATTGAATTAAATAAGTAACTAACAACCCTTAGTTTATTCACATTCAAAAATTTACTTTTGTTTTTAATTTAACTCTCAAAATTGGTTCAAAACTCCAAAATCAATTATTTTCTTCTAAATTTTTCTTTTTTTTCTCCCAAACCGATATTATGGGTCTGAAATTTTTAAAGCAACTCTTGACGAAATTTACGACTTGGCAGAAGTAAAAATTTTTTTCTCTTCTATTCCCCCCCTCTGCCCCCTTCCCTTCTCTCTCTCTCTCTTTCTCGCTCTCCAGCGTTCCTTTCCCCCCTTAGGACTCACTCCCCGGACTTATGGTCATAAAATGGCCAGAATCAGAGCAGTGTCGTGTTGAAAAAGTGATGGGTGACCATCTGACCAGCGGTCATTCTCTTTTTAAAAAAGAAATAAAAAGAAGAAAAGAGGGTAAAGCATTAAAAAAGGAAAAAAAACTGTTGCCTGATTTTCATTTGAATGTGGAAATAGATTTTTCCCTTTTGTATTTCTCAAATAAGTCACAGCTGTTCTATAGGTCGAACGATTCATTGAGTTTTACACGAATGATAACAGTACAATACTCATTGATACTGAATAAAATCAATTTCTTTCTTCGTTTTTTGTAATATTTTTCGTTTGATGAAATTTCTTTGCTCGTCACGTGACTATTTTCCAATCTGTAACTGCCAGCAGATGTTTTTCGGTTTTTTTTTTTTTTTTTTTTTTTTTTTTTTTTTGAAAATTTGAAAATTTAAAGTAGTCACGAATAGCCATTTTGCGTGTCTAATTCGGCATAGAGAAAAATCGGATTTGATGTTGTTGGCTTTATCATGGAGCTTCACAGTGTATAGCATATCTCCATTTTGAGTGGATGAAGCCGTGGTTTCCATGACAACTGCACAAACTGGCGACACTAGAGAAAACATTTGCATAGATGTGAATGAGGGTGAAAATGCAGTAAATCTCCAACATGGAAATGCCATTTGTCAGCACTCGCTTATTTGATGATGTCTCCTTAAAGCGCTGCTACGTCACGACCACATCTACCCTTTGCTTACCTTTCTTTTTATTCTGTTGATGGTATCCATCTGAATAAAGTTAAGACTATTTCCATTTTTCCGCGAATCAGATCAGCTTTGATAGTGGGGTTCCTCGACTCAGAACTCGATTTGAATTTTAACGTTGGTTTTAGGGTGATAACGCAAATTGTAACACAAATCTAACACAAAGTAATATCAATTGATACGTTAATGGTAAAAATTTAGAAATCTCGTGAGACATCCAGTGAGGTTAAATTTTTTTTTTTTTTTTTTTTTTTTTTTGCAATGGACTATATTGAAATGACTAGAAATTGGTATCATTTTCTGCATGTGAAGGAGATTTTTTTTTTTTTTTTTTTTTTGAATATTCTCTTGCATGTAGTCATTAGACTTTTCGATTGCAAATTTTAGAAGTCGGTTTGTCTGGATTTGATTACAGTGGCTTATTAATTGAATAATCTAGAGCTAAATTAAAAAATATACGGTGAAATGAAATCGATTTTTGGAAATTTTATTTTGAAAAATGGATGTAGGGTTTAATTTGAACGGAAATTGTATTATTACTTCATGCCCAGCATTGCTTTCATGTTCCAAGGGGCAGCTTCCACAAAAGATGATTTGACAACAGGCCTTTAGGCAAAATACGTTGTACAAATCACCCATTGTTTTGCTTCAGATTGCCTTGTTTGCCTATGGGCTTCACTGAGCTTGAGCCCAGTACCCTCAATTTTGGAATCTGAGAAGCCTTTTACGCAATTAAATCCAAAATCATTATAAAAACACACAAAATTAGCAAATTATTTTTTAAAAATGAATGAAATTAATAGAAAATTAATTTCTTTATTTATTTACCAAAAAATATTACTTCGCGGCCCCGAAATGATCCGCCATTGCTCGAATAAATAATTAATTCCATTAAAACAGTTGTTTTAGACATGCAAGGAGTAGACATTTAATAATGCAATCTTAGGGCAGAATGGGCCACTTCCTGGTCACTACATGATTATCTGGGTCCAGTTCTAACCACCAAAGGGGTTGAGATTAGGCTCTGCCCCTTGGTCGCCATCCATGTCATCTGCTACAACACTGCAGCGAAGCGAAGAGATATGTTATCGTGGAGAAAATTGTTTATTAACTGAACTACAGCGCTCTTGAAACGCGATGTATCAAAGAACGGGGACCCAATGGACATCACCCATTTCCGACTGCAGACCTCCTGCAAATTGGCCAAAATATGAGCCGAAATTCTTGCATCGACTCTTCATTTTGTTTCAATGTTTAAATGAATACACGTTGGAATTTGCATTATTTTTAAATTCTAATTTCTACGTCAAAAAAACGGATTTACAAAAATTTACAATAATTATAAATTTATTGTAAGCATCTAATGTACCGTACATTATATTTAGATTTGTAAAAGAATACTTGACAAAATTTACTGGAAAACATTTGTTTAAAACCACAAACGTAACGGACATTCGTTCTCTGCAAGCAAATTTAATTATTTAAATTTTTGTAAAACTTATTTTTCTTGTAGTTGAAAAAAGAAAGTAAAAAAAGTAAAGAAATATTAAGGGGAAGAGAGCAATAGAGAATAAGGAACTGAACTACTCGCTCGAATCCTTCTGCAATATTGGTTGCTTACTGATACAGAGATAATCCCAAGATTTTTAAAGGTTAAATTTGCATTGTATGAGTCACAGAAGGACTGGGATTAATTTTAAAATTAAAAATCAAAATTTAATAAAATTATCCAAACACGAAATTAAAAATCAAACGTTTCAACGAACAAAACCAAATCGATATTTTGAAAAGTAATATTTTTTTTAGTCTTTACAAAAAGTTCCACAAAGTCCATTGACGGTCGCAGGTGTGCCCTATCAGACGCAGGTGGCTTCTGTCTTAACATCAACATCCAGGATTCAGTTTGATACTAAGTTATTAAGACAAAAAATTGATTTTTTTTTCCCCCCAACTGAATTCAACGAGAAAAAGTCAGTTACAACAAAATTTATTGACAAAAATTTTTTTTTGACGAAACGACTAAATTATTCACCAATTAACACAAAGAAAACGACCTTGACATTCGAGCAAAACTTTTGTGTCAATTGGATTTCGAAACGGGAAAAGGTGGAGAGTCGCCTGTGGGATTTGTAGAAAATTAATGCTGAGACTGAAGCGTGGGCGGAGAAGACAAGTCGGCCACCTCTAACAGCTTATCGCAATATACAGCAGAGGGAGGGCAGGTAATATGCGCCTCACTTGTACCTGGCTCGGTCGAGTTCATTTGTGCGTCGTGTTGGATCAATAATCCATGTCTAGACAGAAGCATAACGACAAGCAGGCTGGGAGAGTCTTCAAATTTAAAGCTGCATTGATCACACACATACTTAGTCATATTGCGACATTAGGCTTGCAGGATTCAACGGATCATTTAATGCCTTTTCCTACTTACCAAACACAACAATACATTCGTCCTGATTTTTCTATTTTTATCATTTTTATCATTTTTACAATTTTTATAATTTTTACAATTTTTCCCCCCAAAGGGTTAAATGGGAGGGAAATTGGGTATTAGTGTATAATTTGTGGTGCCATAAAGTTTTTTCGCGTTAAGTGTGTATGGAAGGAGTGAATTATTTTTAAATTGATGTTTATGTTTGATAGGCATCCTTTAATGCATGGTTGTGTAGGTGCTTTGTGTGTTTTTCTTGTTGTAATGTGTTTTTTCTTGCAATCCTCTTAATGTCGAACAGATAAGCCATGTGTAAACCTTGTGCTTGGTTGGTCCATCTACAGACAAGTTGGCAATAGAAGACAACTTTTCTTTACTTTTTTCTTTCATCTGCCCCTTTTATTTGTTTGAAATCAATACTTTATCCTTTTAGTTAGAATGGGAAAAGAAGAAAAGTTATTGTCATATAATAGCTTGTTAAAGTGTGTCGAGAATCTCGAGTTTGGTTCCACTAAAATGAGTTTTGCTTCAATTATTTATGCAAAAGAGAATTTTATGTTTTACAAGTGTGAATAATTAAATGTCTTCGTTATGGAACTTGTTTTTCAGGGAAATTTAGTTATTTATATATTATTTACAAAATTCACTTGAAAAGGAGCAAAAGGATTCGGCTGTTTTTCATCTCAGTTTTTGATTTTTGTAAATATTAATTTCCATGGCGTATTTATCTATGGAAAATCTTGTCTTCCTTTCTAGTTTCCATGGCAACATGCTTTAAATATCAATTTTGTCCCTTTACAGTTATTATTATTATTATTCGGGGAAAAAAATTATATCTTTTGAATATTCTCGGTCATGGATGATAAGTTATTGGACCCAAAAGATAATTTTCATTATATTTTGATTATTCAAGCAAAGGCCAGTTTTATATATTTTTTTTACAAATGAAATTATAGGGGTTATTAACTTCATTACAACCTT
The DNA here is from genome assembly GCA_034700445.1 of Stenotaenia linearis. Lineage (NCBI taxonomy): Eukaryota > Metazoa > Arthropoda > Chilopoda > Geophilomorpha > Geophilidae > Stenotaenia > Stenotaenia linearis. The sequence goes on from JAQIXT010000350.1 coordinate 20,519, forward strand.
AAGCAGCTGCTTTAATTTCGGCATTCGGATTCATTAAGCTAAAGGGTTGATATCGAAGCGATTTTTGTGTTTTGTAAAGTTGATTTTGACTTGCATTAATTTAAAATGCTTCTCAAAGGTATTGATTATCAATTTATGTTTGAATGTTTAAATACCCACTTAACCACATTTTAATACACAATAATATTGATTTTATGTTAACTTATCAAATTCCTTAATTTTAATTGTAGGAAAGGAGGAATGAACGAATAACAAAGCAAATTATTCAGAAATTTTTTTTTTTTGAAAAAGGATTTTGAATAGCTAAATAACTAATTGCAAACAGTGAGCTGTTTGTCTCTTAAAGCAGTTGTCTGGTTTATTTTGAGTTACTGTCTAGACATTTCCTTAGAAGAGACAGGTGCAAATGCACCTCCCTCGTCACTCCCTTTCTTTTCTGTTGTAAACAAGGCAATCTGCAAACATCCTAATGCAACTTAGATCAGCACCTTTACCAAAACCACTGACACCATCTGGTTTACTTTAGGATACTTCTCAACCCATTACTAATGTGGAATTTCGGTTTTATTTGCCAAGTTTATAGATCATGCAAGTGTTAAAAGAGAAAGAAATCAATTCCGTGTTTGTGTGCAAAACAGAAGGAAATGCAAATGGCAAAGTTTGAATCAAAGTTTTGCAAACTCAGTGCGGTAAATATTGAATCAAGTTTCAACTAACACAAATAACAAAAATTTACGTAATTTATATTTTTCTTTTTGTTCATTCTCTGTGGTGAAAATAAACAATTGATAATAATAATAATAATAATAAATTAGATTTTTACAAAAAATTTAATTATTTTAATTTTTGTAAATTATTATTCATGAATTTAAATGAAAACTAGTATAAACTAATTGATAAACTACTGATTTTATCAATTGTTTAAATTTAAAGTTCAAGATGAAAATATATTCATTTTGCAGCGCGACTAACAAAGTTACAATTAGCAGACCGAGTGATGAAAATGTAGAAATGAGGATTTGAATGTTTTTAATAATAACTTAATTCCGTCATAAATTAGATTAAATCTTGTGGGTAAACAGTGGCTGGTTGGTAAACAAATATAAATTCCAGCAGCAATGTTGGGGGAGAAAGAGAATTTATGTTTGTTTTGGCGTTATTACTATTGCAGACTGCTTGGCTAATTGTGAGTTATTCCTTTGCCGACTAACTAAAGCATTAATTTTCAATTGGACTGAAATCTGCAAATATCTCCTTGTCGTGTGAGCATCTTAATGAAAGAGGTGGCCACTTAAGTTTGTTAGTTTTGTATGAATAATTCGGGCATAGAAAAGTGTGCAATTGCCTTTCCTATTATTCGCTCCTCTTGTTTTTGCACCCGAAAGCATTTCTGGAATTTTACATTTGGTTTTCTAAGACAATTTAATTAAATGAAATGGTAATTAAAAGAAAATAAATGTGGTTTGAATACGACCTGAATGTAAGATTTAAGAGGGCAAATCTGGAGGAATTTTTGTTTTGCACAAATTTGCCAACAAATATCAGCAATAATTTAGATAAAATGGAATTTTTTAAATATTTCTTTAATGTTTTGACTAAGTGACAAAAACATGTGTTAGTGGTGATTTCGGATTATTATTGTTTTTATTTTTTTAAAATTTTTTATTGCCAGTTGGTGCAATTTTGAAAATTTTTATTATTTTTCTATTGTTTGAAAAATATGTAGAATGGAAAATAAGTTACATAAAACATGGATGCAGAAATTTCTGTGATCGATATTTGTTTTATACGTAAAGATTCCATACTTTTGCTTCATATATATTACATTGTTTTTCATAAGAGGTAAAGATGATAAAAATATATTTTTTTTAAGTCTGCAGAATGTAGAATTTATTAAGAAAATTCAAAGTATAAAATAGTAATTTAATGGCCAATTCCTTTTATCTGAAGTTGAATAACAAATTTAATTTTTTATATGTTTCAGGTAATATTTTATTCTGTGAGTATAAATTTTCATCTTTCAACTCTGCAAAACTTAATGATTGTTTTCTGCAGTACAACTGTTTCTAGTTATTATCTCTAAGTTTCAGCTTTGAGCTGAGGGTTACACAACATTTATATTTTTTTGGGTTTTAAGTATTTTATTGTTGATTTTGAAGTGTAGATTGGTGGACATGAAAATTCAATTCTCACCATTAATTTTTTTTCCGTTTTGGAGATATATCTGCAATTTTGCTAGTAGTTTTTCTGATTTTTGTCTTCTAGAAATAAAGGATTTGACGTTTCATTGAACCAAACACTCCTCACAATACACCAAACCTCATTTCAGGTAGCGGAAAACTCTTAAGCAGATTTCATTAGTCGTACCAATATATCCAGCCATGAGAGCCATCCAGATTTAATTTTTTTTGTTTTCCACTTGTAGTCCTAAATCATTGGCTTCTTTGCTGTGTCTTCTGGTTTTAGTGGTTGTGTGGCCATTTTTTATATATAAGATATCGAGATTACTTTTAATAGTTGATGACAATATTCTATATTTGATTTCAGCTGTAGTTTATTGGACATTAAAAATCTGTTTGTGGCCTTGGCCGGTCAGAATGAAAATTAATATTTTTGTAGGTTAAGTCAAATTTATAATTAACGTGGAATTTATAAGTTATAAGACATAAGTTTTGTTCTCCACAAATCTGACTTACAGTTAACATGGAATTTATGAGTTATAAGACGTAAGTTTTGCTTTCCGCAAACTCCGCTAGTTTATAGCGAAGTTAATTATTATGACTGCATTTTTATTTTTTATTTTAAAAATAAAATAATGCATTTTGAGATCCAAAACCATAGAATAGATTTATGTGAAGATTTACAACAACTATTACTTGCATCCAAGTTTTATGGGAACATTATTTTTTATCAAACAAACCCTTACTAGTTGTAAACAATTACTTGCAATGCGGGCTTCTGGTCAAGAAGCCATCTTTTATTAAACAAGCAGTAAATTTGAAAATAAATAATATATGCAATTTTGCAACTGGCTCAGAGCTATCGATTAAATATAAATCGAAAAAAGATTTACAAAATTTTGTAAGAAAAATACTCAGATCTTTACCTCTAAAATTATAATGTGAAGACAAGTAAAGTTACAGAGTTTGTGATCACATTACTACAACTTTAAAGAAAATATATTTTTTATGCAAATTACTTTTCTCCATTTTTATAACATTTCTTGTGATATTTTATATGATATTTACAAAAGTAGAATTTTCTTTTAGTAAGATTAGAAACGATTGTTTAAAATTGATGTCAATCTGTAACGGAAGTGAAACGAGGGAGAGAATTGGATTTTGCAAAGAAGGAAGGAAAAGAATGGGAAAATAAAAGAAAGTGATTACAAGTTTGGTGATTTTTGCTGCTGTTTCCTAATGAAATAAGTTGGCCAGTAGGTGTCTTAGATTCCTTTCTCCTCCTTAATACTGTTTTGTTCCCAATTCTCGATGGAATGGACTTGCAGTCAAAGAGACTAGATGAGAGTAATGTGATTTACAAAGGCCAATCACTTGTCCTACTCATTTACTTGCATCGTTCAATATTGTAAATGGCACTACTCTCAATCTAATTATAAGTTGCATCAATAACTTCTCGACTAATTACACCCTTTCCTCACTTTTATAAATTACTTTTATAAATAAATACTGAAAATTTTCTACCTGCTCGTACAGTGACATCTGTTGGTAAAAAGTACACTCAAATTTTGTGTGATCAGCAGTATTATCACACAAGTAACAAGGAAAAATTGCTGACTTTTCATTTTTTTTTTCTATTTAATCTGAAACTTTGCTAAGCTTTTTTTTTTAGGTTTTCAATTTGTGGAAACAAGAAATCTTTGAATGGTAATTGAATGTTTAAAGGCAAAGGGGAGAAAAAGAGGGGAATTTTTAAATTTTTTTTATATAAACGTCATATTTCTAATTTATTTTTACTATGTTTTGACATACGTTATGTCACTAATCTAACATCCTAATCGCATTTGCACGTGCATACATGTGTCTTGTGTGTTTCGTTTTCTGACGTCATCTAATCTCGGATCAGTTTTGATGTGATGGATGTGTCGTGTTGCTCGAACTAAACTAAAGTGAGAAATTCTCTGCTGAATTTCTTAGCTCGATGTTAAACGTTTTTTAATTTAAAAAAATTTTTTTTTTTAATTTTTGGGGAAGGAGAAGGGGGGGGTATTGCTTAAAGTCGCAAGCGGCTACAAAGGCCATACGCGACCTGTCCCGATATCTAAAATAACTATAAATCATTAATATGTTAAGATTACATAAAGTTTCATTAAAAAACAACTAAAACAAGCGAGCAAAAAAGATTCATTGAGGAGGAGGAAGAGGTTTTGTTAGTGTCGACGTTTTGAAGCCAAAGTTGCGCTTTGAAAGTACTGCTTTTCCTCTTTCACTCAATATTTTAACATTATTCATTCAAATCGTTTGAGAGTGCTAAACTGCCTAAGACGAAATGCACAAGCATCCCTACTTTACATCCAAGGACTTAAGTTGTTTTGGCTTTTTGAGGGGGCATTCAACCATTTTTCTTTAGCTTGAATACTTTATTACCCAAATAAAGCCAAAAAAGTGTCTGATTTTAAGCCAGTGTTGTGAATGCGGTGATTTTTTTTTTTGCAAACGTCAACAAAAATAATATTAAAAAAGAATGTAGTTTGCTTGACAACATAATCCGGGAAATCAAGTGAAATAATTGAAAAGAGGACATGACAGATTGCAAGAGAAGTATTATTTATTGAAGTCAACACAGTGCTATTCCCAAGTCCCATAGTTTTAATATAAGGCAATAATGAAGTAATTGCATTGTTTTCATGCCTTCCCTGTCAACAATACATCTTTAAGCAACTAAAAAAAATCAGAATGTAAAAAAATTTACAATAATTAAATATACATTACGCTAAAAAATTCTGACTAAAAAAAGGTTGAAGCAAACAATAATTGGTTTATTTTAACTATAATATATTAAAGAGTTTGCGCTAAGACAATAATGCCTCGTTATCGTCCGAGGTTGGCGGAAAACAAAACTTGGGTCTTATAACTTATAAATTTCACGTTAATTATAAATCTAACTTATATTTAACATAATAAGACATAAGTTTTGTTCTCCGCAAACTCTATTAAAGGAAATAATATATTTAGTTAAAACAAACCAATTATTGTTTGGTTTTGAAGGACCTTTTCCGGTAAATTTTGTAAAGTGTTTTTTTAAATCTTAAATCTAAGGAATCTCTGATATTTACAATTTGATTACTGTGAATTTTGTAAATCTGATTGTTTTTTGGATTTTTTTTGTAATTGTAATAGTGAAAAGATTTGATAACACCCTAGAAATAGAATATAGATGATTCACAGTGAGATTATGTTGGGCTACATGTGTCATGAAAACACTTGATAACACTAGAAATAAAGTATGACACACGCACATTGAGATTATACTCGTACTATTAAGATTACATTATAAATGTTAGGTAGGATTGCATGGTAAATTGAATTTTGACATTTTGTCAAAAGAAAAGAGAAAAGTAAGACGTTTTGTCAGCTCCCCTGAAATATTCATCGAAAACTCATAGCATTAACTGCAGTAAAAGTTTCAAACAAATCGGGTTTGTTGTTCCTCGTTAGAAAGTGTACTCTCTAGTTATAAATAAACAAGTAATGCATTCCTCAATTACCATCCCTTAATCTCCTTCTGTTGAGTTGCATTGCATCTGCTTCCATAAACAAAAACTCAAATGTGTTTCCAAGCTGGAATTACAAAGTTTGCAAAAATTTCACACCTATAATAAATAAAATATTTACGATTTCAAAACTTTACCTGTTTCACTCACTTATTGATGAAAACAGTTTAAAAAATCATTACCCAATTCACTTTATTTACTTTTTCCCTTTGTTTTCCCCCAGAATAAAACATAAGCTCGTGTTTTGTTAATGACTCTTGTGTTGTTGTTTCTAACTTTTTGTGTGAAAAATCTGTTTACTCAATTGTAGTTTTCGTCCTTTTTATGGATACGGGATAATAATAATAGTAATAATAACGAGTTGCGTGTAATTTGTTGGAAATGAATAGAAACTTTATTCATTTCAAGCCAGTAATTGACAAACGAGTTGAAAAAAACAAAGATGTTGATTAATTTAAAAATTCGTACATGAAATTCCCTCTAATGTGTAATTAGAATTTTCAGACCACATTAAATTACTATTTAGTGACAATAAATACCAGTTTGGGTAGTAAACACTACTTTATAATTACACATTACTCATTCCCACATTTTTTCCACCCCATAAAAAAAATCACCTTGAAATCCAGCCTTTAGAAAAAGCATAAAACCGTAAAAACCAAAATGGCGAGCGGTAATTTAATGAAGTTAGCCGGTGTCTATTATCATATTCAGTCGCAAGATGGCGTTGAAAGGCTTTCGGAGCATCATTGCTGCGACATGGGTCCTTAATTGGCTGAATATTGTAGCAGAGACTTGACTTTAATGGCGAGCGCCTTGACATGAACACGGCCGGCGAAATGACGGATGGAATGACATTGCACGCCTAGCAAACGCCGAACAACATCGGCAGTGGCAGGAAATGGCCTTGCTTAAAACTGCGGTGTACTTGCGAGTTTACCAAACACTTTTTTTTTTAATTGGTTCATGTTGGGTTTTGGGGATTTATTAAATAATCGCGATCGTTTCGCCTATTTGCGCATGTTCGAGTTTTAAATAAAATGGCAGTCGCTTAATTTCTTTTTTTCTCTCTTTCTTTACGGAATTGGTTCTCTGAGCAAAGTAGAGATTTTATATGAGATTTTAGTTGATGAGTTTTGATGTTAAATTTTTTCCCCCTTTTTATTCGGATTTTTTATAGGGTTTCTTTGTAAATGAGTTTTAAAAGATATAATGGGCTTTGAATTTTTTTTTTTTTTTTTAATTTAAAAATTAAAAAAAAAAATTTTGAAATAGAAAATTTGAATCCTTAAAAATAAATTTTGAAATTTAAAAAAAAAAAAAATTAGATTTGCTTGAGACATGGGTTTAAAGATTTACGTTCAGCGGCAAATTGTAAATATATAAAAATATATACCTGAGCATGTGAGAACATCGTATCTCAAAAATAATTTGGTTTAGTGCACCTGTTGGTTGTCGAAAATTATATTTATAGCTCCGCCGATTCTGGCGGGGACATAATTGTATACTGTTTATAACTTGCCCGTAACAGCTGCTAGTCAAGAAATTAACGGCATTTATAAAGGTAAAACTTAAAAATTTAATAAATAAAAGTGAGGAAAGATGTTTTAATGATGTGTTATTGTTATTACAAGCAATCATTGTTGTATAAATACATTATAATGAGTTTATCTTTCAAATTTGTGAATTATAAAGGGAAAAATGGGGATGCGTCCTTAAATTACAATACGTGGATGAAGATATTGTAATTAAAAATTAATTTCGGTCTCTAGGCCATGGAAATTTCTCTTAAATCAATCAGTTACGAAATTTTGTTGCCGAGCTGCCGAAGTAAATTTTAATTACAATATCTTTTTAATATATCTGATTTAAGGGCTTATCTTTTTTATTACCTTACGATAAATTGCAAAGCATCTAATATTTCAGGCTTGTCTAGCACAATATTTTTATTATCAGAGCAAATATCGATTTTTACATCCCGAGTAAAAATGTAGTCGATTCGGAATGAAAAGCAATGTCTGCTGCTGTCATGAAATATGAACTCTCATGCGGATCTCGCAATAAATAAAATTCATTCTCTCACCAATCATTAAATCAGATAGATTTTGACGTCGAGTTATCGTGTAATGTTGATAAAACGGAATTTCTTGGAGTAAACACAAAACAAACAATAATCGTAAATTTATGGATTCTAAGATCGGTTTATTAAATCAAATTTTCAGACCCGAAATCGCAACTCGAAACCACCGACTAGTCTCAACCCTTCTCGAGACACTTACGTAAGATTTTTTACTCCCTTGTTGTGGGGAGGGGTTGAAGAATAAGTGAAAAAAGAAAAGAAAAAAACTCAGACGTCTGCTGATCTTTACCCCCTGCTTTCCACACATCAGACATTCTTCCCAGTCTAGTCTTTTTTTTTCTTCTTACGTCTGTCTGATTTTTTCCCGCAATTTTCATTTAATTGTTTGATAACAGAATGCATTTAGTTGACTTAGACTTTTAATTTTTCAAAAAGCAGAGATCCGAATTTTTCAATTACGTTTTAATTAAAAAATTTAATTTATTAAGTAACAATTGAAATTCAAGTCACGTTTCAGAAACGTTTTTAAATAAGTGAAAATTTAATTCAAAAATAAATTATTGGAAAAAATAAAAAAAATTTCAGAAAAAAAAAAAAAAAATGACAAATATACGTCGTGAAATTAATATCCGTCTCTTCCATTTTTTTAAAAATAAATTTTTTTCGGATTGACTGCGAAGAACTATTATGATTTTGTCTTTACAAGCGTTGATCCGCTTGAACACACTTAAGTTTGAAAACGAGAATATGGAATGTCAATCAATAATCATGCTCGAGATATGTTATGTATTGAAGAAAGAACATAGCAATATGGATTTTTTTTTCTTGCAGAGTATTAAAAAATTCCGCAATCATCCACTCTGGCTTCTCTCTCGTGTGTCGCTTGCCTCTTTTCTTCTATGATGACATATTCCCCACAGACAACATCAATGCAGCCTAATAGCCTAACCATGATTGAAGCTATCTTTCCACCACAAATGAGGGCCCCGCATTACCCTTCCCATAGGGCACGGCGTTTCCCCTGGTGGTTGCCGTGCGAAACTAAATGACTGGGATTTGTTGTCCCCAGTGTTCTTACTAAGAAAGACAGCCCATGTCCACCTGCTATCCAGGGACTATATTTTCTCGAGGCTTTACACTGAGCGAAAAATCTTTGCGGTCACACAACAAAGAATGGAGGGAATTAGATTTTGTCATGGACCTATGTGTTTTCCGGTCTTTGCTGGTGACTATGAGGAATCGGGCGTGTTTGGTCGGTGCGTTATTACACTTTTAACTCGGCTCGGTCGCACCGATGGGCGCTGCTGGTCGGAAATTTATGGCGGATCAAGTGGGTGTTTAAATGGGAATTACTAAGTTATTACGTCACTTTTATTATCCCATTGGAGAGTGTTAAAAGAGGCGAATGTTTGGCGGGGGGTATGGGCATCTTGTGTGTTGCAAAGTGCATTTATGAATGGTTAATATTCGTGACTCGGTTTGGTTGCCGGCAGTTAATGTCAAGGAGAAGTTTGGGTTCAATCCTAATTGAAATCTACGTCCAACACCGAGTTGGCCACATTTGGTTTTACACAGCACTAAATGACAAATAATGTCAACATTGCTCACAATTTTACCATTTCTATGTTTATTGCGCGCATTCCATCAGTGTAATGCAATGCACCAATTGATTTGGGACTGCAATTCAATAATCTCTTTTCTGCACTGCAAGAAAAACCAGACTCACAAAAATTGAGACGATAATTAAATTTCGTTTAAAACTTAAGTTTGCTCTTTGCAACAAATTTAATTACAGTAGACCCGATTATCCGTAAAGCAGATAAATCGGGTCTAAGATTTTAGTCTAGGTTCCGAAGTGGGGAAATTTCCATTTGACTACATAAAAACACAGTCACGTCTCTCTGACGTCTCTAATACATTGAAGAGACTTATTTTGGCTTAGTTGTCTTCTCAGACACTAGCTGCATTCAAAAACTAAACTTAGTCTCCTTTTAGTTTTATGCTTAATACGTCACTTTACATTACAGTTTGTATTGCAACTGCTGTTGAAACTGAAGGAAAACAAAGTTTAGTTTAGAATGCAGCTAATGAAATTCAGATTTTTCGGAACAACGACGACGTAAAGAAACAAATTTCTTTTCTTTTTTTCATCACTTTTAACACATTTTCTTGTGTACTTTTCTATACACTGTGTGTTTAATGCAAAACCTTGTTATTTATTAATATTAATAACGCATAATTACATATATAGGAATTATCCGTGAAATCGATTATCTAGATAGTCGATTTCCTGACCGTCCCGGATAATCGAGTCTTCTGAATTGTAAATTTTGCAGTGCAAGAAAATCAGATTTACAAAAATTTCCTCGCTAATATTTTGCCCAAACATCTCAAAAGTTTTTTCTCGTAAAAAAATTAAGGTTTATGTAAAGTACGTGGAAAAAACCCCGTTGTTATCTTTGTGGTCGGTGGTTGTTTTTCTTGCCGTATGATGAGAGATTTATTTCTCTATCCCCCCTTCGGTCCGCTTTATCCCCATTGTGCATTGGCAAAATGATTCTCTTCTGGTGGCGGAGAGACCAAGTACAAAATCCCTCTCGCACGCCCTAGGCATGCCAGCTATTTTAATTTGCATAGCTGAGCTTGCAAGTCGTGGCTAATGAGAGTAGGGAAGACCCTGTGTCAAAAACCACCACAAAGAATCCAAAACTTACCGCCCTCGATAAGGGTTAATGGGAAAAAGAGCGAAAAAAAAATCGCAAACTTTTTCTTTAATTTTTTTAAAGTTGACATAAATATGCAAATTTTTTAACTTCATATGAACCTAATTGTTTTCTTTAAGCTCAGGCATGTTCCTCTCTTTTCTATTTATCTTAAAAGTGATTCTGAAAACAGGTAGTAATGTTTTCAGCAAATATTGAGACAAGTGTTAGGATAATGTTTGTTTTTGTACGAATTATCAGCGAGAGGGAAGGTGAATAATTATTTGCTGTCGAGTAAGGTACGAACAAATGATGTGCACTCAACCACCCTGGAAAAAAATTAAATTAAAATTCAATATGAATTTGTAGGAATGAATTTGCCAATTTAATTTAAACCCATTGCCTGTAGGGTAAACAAATTTGTGCAGTAATTCGACGATACGCACACTGAAAAAAATGGTTTTAATATATTATAGTTAAAATAAACCAATTATTGTTTGATTCAACAATATTTAAGTTTGGATTTTTTTTTGAGATTAAAGATTTTTAAATTTCCTTAAAAGGAATTGTTTTCTTCAAGAAAATAGACGCAGGAATTTTATTTATACAAACTCCTTTTATCTTTAATAATCTTAGGTACCTAGGGAATTTGCCCCATTTAAATGATAGCAGTACCGTTAAAAATTGAACGCAAAAGCATAGCGTGACATAAAAGCACTTCGAATCCAATGTTATAATATTTTCATTTTGCTTTTTTTTCATTTTTTTTCTTCTTCTATTTGTTCGTTTCCCCACCCGATCTGCTTTTATTTTTGATGAAATAAATTTTTCTTTCTAAAGTTTTATAAATTACCGCAATGCATGTATGTACTCACATGCGAGCACAGAGAGGGATTTTTGTTGTAGTTATAGATTGCAAAATAAATTTTTTCCTCTCCGTCTTTGTTTGTGTTTGGATTCGCCATCAGAAAAGTTAATAAAATTTTCATTTTGAATTGAAATTTGAATTTACAAATTTATCTTAATTCCGAGAAGAAAATTGCGATTTTTTTTAAAATGTAAAGTTTCATTACGCCTCGAAATCATAGTTTACTTTTTAAGTAGTAAGTTGCTAGGTTTTCTCCAGGGTTTTAACATAATTGGTAAAATGTAAGCACGAAGCAGACTTCTCCCAAAATGAATTTACATAATTGAATAGGTTTAATCTTTGTTGTGCGTATTAATGTCTCCAATCCATCATACAAATGTATTTTTGAAAAGCAGATCTGACTTGCATTCTAATAATTGGGATCTACAGGTACATAACGTACAAAATTACATATAATTGACGTGCAGTTCCATTTCCACCGTACTTGCAGCAATTTTCGCTTCGATTGGGTCGTCATAAATATTTTATACAACAAAAATTCTGTCTAAAATCCATTCTGGCCGTAATTGAGAATTTTTTTGTTTTTTTTTTCTCCTCGTCGCATTTACTCGATACGATTATTATTAGTGGATGTGCTCGGTGCTGAAAGAGAGAAACAAGTTTAAGTTTCCCAGTCACGCGTCATCCATATTTTTACCATCAACTGTGTGACTGCTCGAGAGGCTCGAAGCTTCCACCAGAGAAAACGAGCGGTAAATTGAAGAGATAGACAAGCGGGTGTAAGGCAAATTGCCTTTCTTCAATAGGATAACATGCCGCCAATGTTAAGATATTAATATCGTGTATTATTTATTTATTTTTGTTGAACGTAACTACCGTATAACGCGTTTAAAAAGCAAATAAACAACGTAATAAACGGTTATTTTTTTCTGTGTTATTGGGCATCATCAAATATGGCGACGAGGGGGTAAGAAATTCAAAAATAATACCAAGATTGCATAAAAAGCAAAACAATTGATGGCGATGGAAAGGAAGAAACGTGGTAGAGGGAAGAAATGTATTCTCTTTTTATGTAGTCGAACGGTCTGTTCGTAAATCTCAATTTGGATTTTATGGTTTTTAGGTGAGTGGATTTAAGTAGGATTTGTACGGCCAAGTCGTAAAAGTTTAACCTTTAGTGAAGGTGAAATTTAGACCCTAGTGTTTGTGCAAGATTAATTTGTAATATGATAACATAAATTTGCGAGTTCCATTCTTTTGTTTGACCATGCATTTGCTGTCCACTTGGAGATAAGAAAGTTTGAATACATTTGACATTCAAACACAGCCAGATAAATTGATTCCTCCGTTTGCGAGTGCAATCAACTCGTATCTCTGAGTAAGGCTTGGCTTTTAATCAGTGAGGAAAGGGTTTGTACCGACGAAGAATTGCGCCGTCAGTAAATTAAAGTGGAAACTTAGATTAGACCTAGTCAAGAATTAGCATGCTTTTTACAGTTGAAGCTTTTCAGATCCTCCCGAGCGGAAGTTGGTTTATTTTCTGCATGTTTGATGATAACTTTGGGTTTGTTAACTAGAGGAAATTGTCTGTGCTGTTTGAAACTGGATGACTATGAGATAATTTGTGTGCTCAAAGATATTTACTGTATTTATTTATTTTTTATGCGTTTTGTTTGATTTTCTTTTTCCAAGAAAGAGATTGGTGTGGTAATAGGATTACAGTTTAGTTTAAAGTTGGGGAATGCTATGTGTAAGTAATTTATGGTTTGATAAATCGTTTATTTTTTTTTTTTTTGTGTGGCAAGTATGGTGAAATAAGAAATGCAAAAATAATTGTCTCTACAAATGGATGGTTTTATTATGCAGTGTAAGGTAATGAAGTTTTAAGCAAATAAAAGGCTACATGTAATGTCAGGGGCGAATCTTATTCATTTCAAAGGTGCACTTGGATTAGAAATTATTGATTCTGCGAGGTAAAAATCAAACTCGAGAGAAAATATTTGTAAATAATTAATAGTCAGTCGTTCATTCTGTGACAAACATAATAAAATAATCTCTTAAAACGTCACGTAGCAAAACATTTTGAGCAAAAAATCGTAAAAAGCATGAAATATAATGTTAAAGATGATTGGATTCTAAAACTTTAAGGAGAATATAATACAGATCTAGCCTTTAAGCTAAGATACCGCCATCAAAAGTGGTGTAATGTTTCGAAAAGAGGTTTTACTTTTCAATCATATTTGATAAAATGTTATTCCTGTGTCCTTGCTTTTTAAAAAATGTTGTAACAGCATTCTCCTTTTACCGAAAAGAGGAAAAAAGAAAATCAAATGGTTTGCTGTTATGCTCCATTTACGATTTAGTCACTTGTTAGATTTTTTAATGTGACGTTTTTGTTTGGTGGGGAGCGAGGAACGAGGTAACGAGAACGGATTGAAATTGGACTGCGCTGGTGTATTGATATTTAATGATATTACTGGTGTATTGTTGGAAAGTCAGGCAAATGCCTGGCACGTGAATGAATTAAGGTCTATATTGGATTTTACGTAATGGCGGCTAATCAAGAAAAGCTTGTCATTTAACAAAAGTGAAAGTATGGATTTAATGATTCATTTTAAACTGACATTTTGGCTATGTAATGAAATAAAGGGGGCTTTGAATACCTAAAGCAGTGTAAACTAGTGTAGCTGTTCTTTGAGTGGTTAATAAACTTGGTTTTATCATGGTGTGAGAATACATCTGAAACAGTTAAACACCTTCATTTGTTTTTATACCAGAAAAGTGTTGAAGTCGTACTCCTTAGAAGTCTTCAGTGTTGGAATTCTTATTCCCGCATTCAAGACTAATTTACGGTCTAATAAGAGGGAGTTTGTGGAGAACAAAAATTATTATTAGATTTATAATTAACGTGGAATTTATAAGTTATAAGACATAAAGTTTTGTTTTACGCAAACTCTCTAATACTGTTATTTTTTTAGTTACTTATAACATTAGAAAAACAAATTATATTTTGAACAACTACAGTAATTATGTATTTTATTTCACTTTTCTTGAGGATTTAGAAATAAAATTATTGTTGACATGAAGGTCTTTTCATAGCCATATAGCTATCCAGCTTGCAAAAACACACAACTTAACTTCCACTTAAACAGTAACCATAAACCACTGGGGGAACTAAAACAAATTTTTAAAATGGGTTGGAGCATTTGCAGTGGAGATACACCATTGATTTGTCAGTTCCATTTCAACTGTGGACAATGCTTAAAAGTTTCCTCAAACTTTGGATGATTAAAGATAAAATTAAACCAGTGAGGGACGAAATGACTAAAATAAAATAAATTTTTACATTTTTTCTTTTCTAAGTCAATTTAAAAATTTTTTTTTATTTTTGTATTTGCAGTAACGACTTGTGTTCACACGTTCGATAAAGCTCCCGGTCGTATAGAAGCGCATTCCCGTCACCTTGCTCACTTTGATCGGCCTCGTTGCGAATATTTGGTTCGTGCTCCTTTCGATACGACAGTTGTGGTGAATATCACACTGTTGCATGGCTTTGAACGGACACCTCAAGTGGAACCGGCCACAGCCATCTCGCCCCCGCCTTCGCGGTGCCTGCCCTCGCTTCAGATGGCCGAAGTGCGTCCCGACGGAAGTTCAACGGTGATACGAACAGTTTGCCCGCCGTCGCCTGCTTCACCGCACGTTCTCTCGTTTCGTTCGCGGACGGCCCAACTACGTGTAACCTACGTGTGGCTACCACACAGGCCCAGCGCCTTCGTTCTTTATTTTGACTTTGTTCGACTGCGAAAACACACCAGAGAAGATATACTCGTATCAGGTATGCATAAAAAATTCTCGTTTTGTTAACTTTTTGTTATGCACTTGTGATATTACTACTGATAAAAAACAAAATATAACCCTTTATCCACCCACGAGCATTATTTTTTACTTTTTCCCAAATCAAGATGGATTCCAGTGGAGAAAAACCATCAACTGTTTTATCAGTTGGGCTCGAGTTATAAAGAAAAAAGTACAATCTCTTTAATTTACAGTTTCTCAGACCTTAGTCGTAAAAGAATAGTGAGTGGATGGATTTAAAACTTGGTCCCGAAGACTTATCTACAGTGGTCTCTTGTGACGTCAAACAATGGGCTTTGCAACCCTTTGATTCTTGACAGTAAACGATATCATTTGATCGGAATCGAGTGGCCCACTAGAGTATCATCCGTAGTTTGATAGGTTAGCAACTGAGTTGATTCGGCTTGAAATCAACCATGCTCGAAGTCTCCGCGACTGATTTTCTTCTCGTGCTAAGATATTGGTTGGTTGGGTTCTTTCACGAGAGACTTAATCTAGTAAGCTGACATTTTTTCCCCCCTTTCGCTCCTTCGTTCTTTACTTTTCCAGCAATCCGATTAAGCTGAGGTGGAACTATTTTGTTGCTTGTAAAAGGATTTTTACTGTAGGAGTCTATAAATGGTATATTTTTTTTTTCTTTTGTTATAAATTTGTGTTTTTAATTGGTTGAAAATGAATCGGGATGGCTTGGTTTCATCATTGCCTTATAGGTAGAGCTTTTAGGTCTGTTTAAGATCAGTAAATTCAGTTATGAAGAATGATATGATAATATCTGACCGTTAATAGGTTTCTAAGGATACAAATTGGATTATTCATTGGTATTATTTTGAGAGAAAGGATGAAGGAGGTGGAATTTTATTATGGAAAATGTTTACTACGTTTTAGGTACTGCAAGAAAAAATGGATTAAGAAAATTTTATAATAATTAAATTTGTTGTACATTTGAGCACTTTCCGGTAAATAAGCTTAAATGTAAGCGGAAGAGTTTGCAGAAGACAAAACTTATGACTTATAACTTATAAATTCTGTGTTAATTGTAAGTAACATGGAATTTATAAGTTATACGGTAAAACATACATTTTGTTCTCTGCAAACTCTCTAATTTATATTAGATATTGATAATAAATTGAATTATTGTAAATGTTTGTAAATCTGATTTTTCTTGTAATGTTATACAGGCATTATTCTAAGGTTTTTCCCCCCCTACTGCACAAAATGTTCTGGAAGCATCATTTTTTCTAAAAGTTACCATCCTTTGAAATGTCAAAATCTAGAGATTGTCTGGCACCCTTCTCTTCATTCGAGTATGCCACCTCTGATCTGTGGGAAGTGATGTATGCTGGTGATGAAGTTTGTGCAAAAAAGTAATAATAAAAACTTGAAAAATTATTCGATGATATCACAAGAAAATTATAAAGACGTCATTGCGATCTGTCTGGCTATTGTTCTAATGGCTTTTAGTCAAAATCCATTAAAATAACCTTTAATTGTTTGAGAATCCAATGCTTTTTTTTGAAGTGTGATAGACTATACATCGACGTATGTGGTCGACATATTTTTTTCACTTCACAATTTACTTTCCCAACTATCATTTTCCGTCCAGCTGCACGTTAGAATAATGCCTGCAATGTTACATTCAATAAGAGACATTCGTATGAATAATTGAAGCTAATATGCTAATTATTTATACCAAGAAAATTATAAAATAGATTTAGATTTAACAGATTGCGATCGACATTTTATTCAACTATGGATAAAACGCACCGCTAATAAAAATTGAGTGCCACAGATAGTGTCTTAGCTAGGCCGAGGCCCCGGCCATAAGCTCCAATCTGCTGAACATGCCGATTTCCTGTAGATAGGCGTTGCAAGTCTGTACTTGCTGTATACTTTTTATAATTTTTTAAAATCATATTTACTGAATTTTTGCTAATTTCTCTTGAATTTTTCCGATATCTCTTGAATTTTTGTAAATTTGACTTGAATTCTTTTAAATGTCTTGAATTCTTTTAAATATTTCTTGAATTCTTTTAAATATGTCTTGAATTTATGCATGTCTCATAAATTTTTGTAAAAGTTTCTTGAATTTTAACAAATTTTCTTGAATTTTGCAAAAATTTGCAAAAATTTTGCACATTTTTGTAAAAGTTTCTTGAATTTTAACAAATTTTCTTTATTTTATGAAAAATGTTTCCTAAATTTCTACAAATTTCAACTACATTTTTTCAATTTCATCTGAAATTTTTGCAAAACTATGCAGATGTTAAGCCATAGGCGCCAAAATTCCTAGTAACGCTACTGGCCAGAGATGATCGATATAAATATAAGCAGTTTTTGGAGAAACGAATGACCTTCCATTCAAATTTCGAATGAATTTGAATGAAATTTTAACAACAAGCAAATCAATACAAAGGCTTAACCATTATTTCAAACAAACACCGCTTAAATTTCGAGCTCTTATTAACCATAACTGATTACTCTTCTGATAACAACACAAACGAATGGAAATCCCCCAACCACATATCCTCGAGGGCCATCGAAAAGCATATTTAGAGACTCCAGAAGCCTTACTTGCTTTATTAATACAATGTTTAAGTAAATACAGTGGAAAACAGCTTTGGCTATTTATGTGTACTTTTATGAGGAAAAGGTTACCATGACAGACAGCATTAATGCAACATTAGTAATAATGTAGTCCATAAATTGGCTAGAAGCAGTGTGATTTATATAAACCAAAGAAAGACAGTCTTGTATTTTGTTTATTCATACTTTTATTTACACTGGCTAATAACTCGAGGCTTAATCCAACAGAAGTAACCAAAGTGAGCTATAAATGTTTTGTAAATTAGTTGGTTTATATTAATTATTCATAAACTCGTACATCCTTGGCAAACACCTGTGACAAACAGAAAATTGCAACTTTGGTAATAGAAATCTTAATTTGTTTTAGCTAAAATTGAACTTTTTTCTGTGTTTCTTGAAAGATGAATCTATTTTATATTTCATTCTGTGCAAAGATGGCAGCATTTCGTTACTTAGATCGACAGATTTAAATGGTTTTGGGTTTAAAAATTGTGCATTTACGATTGTTATTAAATATTTTATCATAGTTTTCAAATTTAATCAGAATCCACAACAAAATCAACGTTAGATCGAAAAAAAATCACAAAAATTATTTAATCTTTATAGAATTTTCTGTTAAGTGTGAATCCACATCAGCTTATTTTCTACGATCTTCTTTCTGAATACTTCTGCGTAGCGTGAATCCACCTTAAATGTTGACTTGTCCCTAAATTCATCCTGTGGCAAAATCTATTGTCTTTTCTTCTTTTGAGAATGTAAACTCACCTTTAGATGTAAACTATGTTCTCTTTTTTAATTTTTTTTCTTTTATAATGCAATATTTTTTAAAAAATGGTGATGTACAATAAATGTCAAGATTATATTAGAAGAAGAATGAACCAGTTATATGGCAACGTGCCATTTTGCTTTTATTTTATATTACTTATTTATTTATTTCTTTTTTCATTTCAAAGGGTGTAAAGGGTTAATGCTTTTGTTTTGGAGGAGGAAATTAAGGAACTGACAGGTTCAAAAAATTTTAAAGGTGACGTTATAAAAAATAAATTAATGACGCTAGGCCTAATGTTGGGTGAAAAAAAAATCAGTGGCCCTGAAAAAAACAAAATGGCAGGAAATTCAGCCACATTAGCATATACATTGTGCAAGTGGTTGGTGATACGTTGAGGAAATAGTGAATATTCTAATTCCTTCCTCTTAATAATTAATTGATGTATGATAATTAATGGTTGCAGTACCTATGAGTATGTTGACAGGTGTGCAACAGTTGAATGATCTTCATCTTTAAGGCGAGACAAAAGAATGTCCATACAATTTGTCTATGTTGTGCTTAAAGGGGTGTAGGAAGATGATGATATGGGAAAATACACCCGAGATATTTAGACGATGCGGAATGTGTCCGGTGTTATTGTTTGATTTAAGCGTGTTACTGTTGTTTTTGTGAGAAAAAAAATTTCGCGGTCCACTGCATTAGGCTTGTATTTATTCTGTTTGTGTGTTTTAGTTTGTTTTATTTTTAAATGTGGTTTGATAACATCTTTTTAGGCCCTTGTGAATTCACTTGTTCGGAACGCGGTTGTTTGTCCAGCTGGTCACTTGTGTGCAACGGGGTAGCCGACTGTCCAGACCAAAGTGACGAGCTCGACTGCCCACTTCCTCTACCCTCTTCTGGGAGCCCCAGTAGTCATAGCAACGCATCAAGTGACGACGGTAGGCGATTTAGTGTTTGTTTTTACTATTTTTTTTTGTTTTTTTATTTATAAAATCGACGCAAAAGGAGTTTTTAAATGAGAAAAGTGGAGATAAAAAAGATGAACTTCGATTGAAAAAAATTGACAATTTTCTCATTTAATTTTTTTTTTTTTAAACAAAACTTTTACTCGGTTAATTGCGGCGAGAGCTGAGATTATTTTGATGGAGAGTTGGTGTCAAGAGTATAGAAAGTGAATTTTTCTTTTGGAATGAAGTGTCTGAAACTCCTTAATTAATGCGACCTAGTCTGGTCGCCGTTGAGTGGTTAACGAGTTAGACTAATTTGATTCTAAATGAGCTTCAACTTGTTGTTTGACCATTTTGAGTTTTGGTCTCGATTTGGTCGCTGTCAAGTCTCGTTTATCCTTGAGAGAAATCCACTTAACGCGAATTAAGTGGATATTTGATTCACTTGTTTATCGGAATATTCCTCAGCAATTTGACTCAAAATTACATTAAATTCAATTGAATTAAGGATTACTTAGCTTGATTTTAATCCCAGAATCCACCTCGCAGCCCCGGAGGATGAATAACGCGGGGTTTATTGGTTTTATCGTGTATAAAATTTTTTTTTCTTGTATTGGTCATAAAAAGTAACGAAAGGAAATCAAGACCATAAGTCAAAAAGAATGAAAGGAAGATTTGGTTTGAACAGACGATAAATAAAAAGTTAATTAAGCTGCTTTTATGGTTAAAACGGCATTTCTTTTGTGAGTAAGAGCTGGGATTAGATGATAAACCTCCCGTTATGAAAATTCCTCTTGTAGCTATAGCTTTATTGTTTGGTAAACTTTCTTTGCTCGTAATTTACCTATTTTTAACCGTTAAGTTTGGAGCTGTTATTAATTTTTTG
>JAQIXT010000351.1:0-40914 GCA_034700445.1 Stenotaenia linearis
CAACTCTTGCTTCTTCTCCATCAGTGTAAAGTCTCTTTGGTAAACAAGACGCCACATAGAGTTGTACCTCGCGTAGGGCCCAGGGTCTGAGCGTTTCAAAATCAACCTTGCAATAGTTTCCACTCATTCTGAAATAGTTCCCACGCATTCTGCAATGGTTCCCACTCATTCTGCGATAGTTTCAACTGTCGCTATCTCTCCTCATCGCTATCGACAATTTCGAAATCGCTCGTCATGTCCTTTAGAGTTTGCGCCATCGACTTCGCCATCGATCTCCTTCACGATCTCGTTAACTTGAGAACTTTTGTATACCCAAAGCCACAATACCCGTTTACGGTCACATGACATCAGGGAAAGTGCTGAAATAACTTCACTTCAACTATGAAAAAAACTGCAAATATTTTATAGTCCTAGTCCAACTGCTAATAACTTTCAATAGAACAGTTGATGTCTTGTCGAGATCATTCATAATTGATTCAAATCAATCATATTTCAATCTAAAATTAACTACTGAACTGAGAAATTACTATATAATCTAACTTAAGAAACTCCCCCCTCCCCCAACCTTTTCTTTTCGTAATTATTTCTACCCAAACACAAATACGTATTTATATAGTATAATTAAAATCCCAAATTCAAAATAAAAATCTCTTACTTGGCCTATTTGCTGTGAATGTCCATATACACAGCATACAATTCCTCAACGAAACTAACCAAATACAAATAGGTAGATATAAATCTACCTATTCCTCTACACTATAACCAACAGCTTCAATCCATCTTTTGCAGGAGTAAAAGCATGACCTGGATGATTTGTATGAAGCACCAAACCAATGTCAAACTGATAAAGATTGCAGCGGAAAACTACAAATGTTGCAGTGGAAAACTACAAGATAAAATCAAAGGAGGAGTTCTAAACTTCTCCTTTGATTTTAACTTGATCAGTGCACTAACCTAAATGGCGTTTGCTCACATATGTTGATAAGTCACGCTGTTTCGATTCGAGCCTCGACCGTAAGGTGCGTAATCGCAGGACCGCAGCCAATGTACGCCACTTGCGGAACTTAAAAACGTCAAAAAATAAATAAACAATTGAATAATAAAAATATTCCTCTTATAAACCTCCTGGTCACGCATCTCGTTTCCAGTGGTATAGGTTTAACTTAAAATTTCAAGAAATATAACACAACATCACAAAACAAACGTGGAAAAACTGTCAATTCCATCAAAATCCTTTGTCGTAATCATTCCAGAGTCATTTTTACGAGTAAAATTGCATTAAAGTCCAAAAACTTACATTTATAAAAACGACCTTTGGTTTTAACTGAAAACGCTTTGATGTCATTAATGCGCACGTGACGACGAAGTCAGATTGCTGGAGAATGATCGAATTCTGCGCTGACATCTTGCGAGATGACTTCGCGACGCATATTTGTACATCACACCTTAATGCATTAAAAAACATTTTAGTTCATTTAATTTTCGATTAAAATTCATTTACTTACAGTTTCTTCGACAATTTAACAGTAGATTCTAGTATTTCAGGGCGGATGACACGACTGATACTCGCAATTGTGCGAATTTCTGTAGAAATATACGATTCTTTTTGTTTTGTTCTTGGTTGTATAAAGTCGCTACGACAGCAACTGATACTGTAACTTCTTTTGGGCTAACTTTCGGTATCTTACCTTTAGATCAAACAGATTTAGTGGATCACATTGATTGACAAGCCGTTTTGCTTAGCATAGGTAAAACAGAGAAAGAAAATGCAACTAGAAGTAACGAAGTAACCACGATCGACAATCCAAATAGCACAATGACGAACAATAATACCGTCAACGTCTTTCCCACACTGCAAAATAATTAAACCATCTAATAAACGTTTTACACACTATGTCAGATACATACAACGCATCATTGTAATGTAGATGGTCATCACAAATCATCATCAATCCAAATAAACGCCAAAACAAAGACGATACTAAAAAAAGGCTTCTAATCTAACAACAGTTAATTTCCTTAGCAACAACGGCCTTGCACTATTTAAATTTGACGTCCTCGTGCTAATTTTTATGAGAAATCGAACGATGTTAAAAATAATCATCAATTCGCCATCCACTTACATCGGCGCCGCTAGACTGGTGGTTAGTGTTCTTGTCTCTCAATTCTAGGGACCTCAGTTCAAACCCAGTAAAGTCTAGTAATTTTTAGTTTACTTATCTTTAATTACGAAATTAATTTAAAGTTATTGTAGGAGTATTAAAAAAAACAAGACACGAGTGTACAGGAAACTTTAAATTTATAAATAGTTTATTAACTAGATTTTAAAAAAGTTATGTAACAAAAGAGAAAGTAAGAGATTTTTTAATAGTATATAATAAATGTTTATTTTTTGCTAAATTTAATAAAAATAATTTCTTTTTATGAAACATGATAGTTCAAATGAGTCTGAGATCTACTACAATGATTGCTTCTGATAACCTCCTTCAGTTTCAGCGAACGAGAAAGTCTATCGACCTTTCTGGTGCATCGACTCGTGCACTTGGATTTAAGTCTGTGTTCCCTATCGGTAAATTTCTGAAGTAACCCTAAACATTAAAAAAATAGACAGTCAAAATAACACTCTGAACCCAAACAAGTAATGAAACGATTATATAACGAGATAAAAACAATCTACGCACTCTGGTTCGTAGCACCGATCAACTGGAACCGAAAAGTCTTCCTCAAAACGTCTAAATTCTCACTCGACAAATACTGGATTTTGAAATCTCCAATTCGACCTTTTAGAAAATTATTAAAACGTTATAAATGTCGCACGAGATCACCTCATCATACCTTGAGTCAGCGTCCACAAATGTAATTGTATGTGGGTGTTTTTGTTGGCAAATACAAATAGAAATTGGCAGTAACCGCTAGAATTGCTGGCAGCTTTACTGCGGTACACGGCAATGTCTCTTCTGAACGGTAAGCACAACACTTGCACCGTTCTCGTCTTTAATCCTCCGTTTCCTGCATCTGCAAGTGGTTGATTCAGCTTTTTTCCATTGCTACCTTTGGGTAAATGTTTCAATATAATTGTACAGTAAAGTATCGGATGGCAGAGTGTATTTACCCGGTTTCTTCCTTCTCTGACAAGGCGGACAACAAGTGTCCGGGATGAAGCCTTTGCGGATCGAGTTGCAGAACTTGCGGTTTGAGAGGCATCGGAGTGGGTTGCATTGCGTTTGTCCGTACTGTGGAAGAGGAAATGTAGTGGGAGAATGAAAGGAATTGGTAAATATTACGTTGCATCTGCATTCTTCGCAGCCGATTACACCTGGTCTGGTTGGAAGGTACCACGTGACACCGTTGGCGTACGAACGGCCTCCGGATTTACAATCTGGAAAAAAAAAATTTGAAAAATTTAAAAAATTAAAAGAATTTGAAAAATTTGAAAAATTTTGATTTCATAAATTTGACATTACAAAAGATATTTACTTGCAATATCGCCGTCGCATATGGGACAACACCGACTCGCGGCTCGAATCTGATGCAAACACGTGAGCTTGGTACACGTTGGTACATCACACATAACCGTACCGTTCTAATATAGATTTTTGAAATGAAATACATTTAGAACAATTGCGCAAACGTACAACATGTATAAATAGCTGCCATTACACTATTATTTTGTTATTTTTAAAAAATCTAAATATTTTACCTTGCAAAGGCACTGAAGGCACTGATCGGGAGGCAATCTGTGTAATAACTCCATCGATGCATTCGTCACGAAAATCTGTCCGTCTCTGTAAATTTTACCGTGCAACAAACACGAGAAAAAGTTGATGGTCGCAGCATCCGTTTCAGTTGATTCCAGTTCGATTTCTGAAAGAAATCGACTTTAACCAGCGTTTAAAGGAACAAAAAACTCGACTGACCGACACACGATGCACAGCACTGACTAGGATTCTGTCTCGGGTCTGGACACGTTTCCGGTCGACACATTTTGCTAGTGCAATTGTATTTTCCGCCCTGTAATTGGAGAAATGACGGAGTTAATTACAATTAGCTTGCGTTTTGCGTTAAAATTCAATGTACGAACAGTGTGGCAGGTGCAAGTAGCGCAGACGGAAGCTCCACTCGTTTCAAGTTGAGGATGCCATGTGTCACCGAGAGAATAATTTTGATTAGAGAAGAAACATTTCTCTCCAGAGGGTAAAAGCGAAACTAGAAATTTAAAATTTCCGAGTGTTATTTTTGAATTAAATTGATTTTAGTGATACAGTTATCAAAATATTGTTACTTGTCTCTTTTACCGTCTCCATGTGATGGCTGGTGCGAATATTCATCGAATAACGAACGTATATATTAAATTTCAATAATTTTACTGCGTATAACGTTATAAATTGATTAAAAACTTGTAAAAACATGAAAAAGAAATCAATTTTCTTAATTTCTTCTAGTGTAACGCACAAGATCCATCAGATGGATAAGTAAATTCAAATTACACACGAAATTAACTGAAAATTCTTTAAAATTTTCTACTTTCCCAACATCTAACGTTAACCCTTTGACTCCCAATACTTAAAATCGTAAATTCATACCTGGCAGCAGCGTCGTGAAATAGATGACAGCGGTGAAGAGCAAATGAGAATTAACAAACATTGGAATGGAAACGCAGCTACGCTGTGGAAGGACTAGTTTAAGTCAGTTGACGTTTGGCGAGCAAATGTTGGCTTTATGTTTATTTGGCATCACTAAATGAAACTGGGGAAAAAAGGGAGGGATTTTCAGATGCCTTTTAAGTGGCGCGCCTCCAATCAAGTAAATGCAAAGTTAGAAAACGCAACGAGTACGAATTATTTTGCACACATCATGAATATGTCAGAATAGTTCTGCCAGACAGCGTGAGAGTTTTCCCGTTTTAATTTCCAAAGCGATCAGTCGCAGTTACTAGAAATAACTCGCAGTCTGCTAAAGCAGACAACTAAATCACATTCTTGGAAATAAAAAAAAAAAAGTCGGAAAAAATTTTCCCTTCTTAAAAAAAATGTTTAAAAAAATAAATTTATTTCACTTAGAAAGAAAAACTGTTAAAAAAATAAAAAAATAAATTTATTTATTTCACTTAGAAAGAAGAGTGATTGATATTAGAGCTCGAAAATACTTTCACCGGATCGGTTTCGGTGTTGATTGCTTAAATGGTTAAAAGGTTTTAAGGTTTTGCAATTGAGAGAGGTTATTACATCATTGGAATATAATTGAATCGAGTTTTAAGAGAAGGACTTACCTGTCGGTGTTGGAGGAGTTGCAGGAAAAGCTTAAGCTTACTTACTAGACATAAACTTAATGCAAGCTGGGAAGAGACTAAACAAAAAAAGGGAGAGGGAAGGTTGAGTCTTTTTTGACAGAAGAAAACTAAATTTGGTTTTTTCAAGTGTTAATTAAATTAATATAATCTCGGCTTGTGTTCGAGAGCGACGGAAAAGTCAAAGATAAGTGTGAATTGCTTAATAAATGACTTTAAATGCGTTATTTATGGTAAGTTCGATTAAAGTCGTCATTATTATTTAAATTAAAAATTTAAAAAAAGTTTAAAGTTATTTGAGATCAGTTTCTTTAAGGAACTTAAAAGTTCCACGTGTTTCTTATGAGTTTATTGCATCCACAGCTGGAGATAATTGACGCTTTGTTGCAATAAACCTCAAGTTAAAGGACAAAAAAAGTTATCAAACTTTTGCTATTAATAGTTAGCGCGATCAAAGCTATAAATAGATAACTTAGAAAAGAAATTAAAGTTTAGGTTGGCTGGCGAGTCACCAACTAATGATTAGACAACTCGGGTCGCGTGTCAATCAACGGTTGTCGTTGGGGGGAAAAAAGCTTTAAAGGACAACAAATTGAAATTAGGTGTGCTTGAAATGTGGAACTATGTTTAAATCAAAATAAAAACTGGTTCATCGTTTTGTTTAAAATGCGATCGAAGTGCAATTTGTCTAGGAATGAAGCTGTGTTTGATTGCAAAATTAAATTATGTAAAAAATTAATTGGAAATGCAAAATAAATTCGTTATATTCAATGTCGAATTTGACTTTCAAAATGTTAAAATTGACTTTACTTACCTAATTACATTTAAATAATCGAACCCCGTTATAACAACTCATTGTAAAACGTGTCTGGTCTACGAGAATGTTAAATTCCTTCGTTACAACAAGACTTTTCCTCCAAACTGCTTTGTTACAACGAGGTTCGACGTATTTACAATCTACAGTTTAATCTGAGTAAATTGTGAAGGTACATGGATTGAAAGGTAAATGAATTGCGAAATAAAATCATTAAAAACAGCTGGTGTGCAAATTTCATTGCCGCCATTGCCATTATTGAGTTGCAGTTGGTAGAAGATGACAGTTGCAAATGGGGCTCTGCTGTTATTTCTTTTATGCAGTACTTGTAACTGTGATTTAACCCCATCCGACGAAGAGTCGTTGTTGGATTTAGTGGTTCCTCTGAGTAAAAATCCTGTTAACAAAGAAATTGCAAGGGAAGTGATGATGGACGCGGTAAGAGAAAAAGTTAGTGTTGCGATGTAATGTTTACGCTTTTCCTCGTTTACAGCCGGAAATGATTGCTCATTACGGTTACGTAGCTGAAAATCACACGGTACAAACCAAAGACGGGTATCTCTTGGGTTTGCACCGGATTCCCAAGAGTAAATTCGGGTCTCCGCCTACCCAACCGTACCCGGTGTTGGTTCAACATGGGGTGCTGTGCTGTTCCGGCAATTTTATCGATAATGCCGGTGACAGTTTGGGTAAAAAAAAGTTTAAAAAAAATTTATTTTGGAAATAAATTCAAAATAAATTTAGAAATAATTTTTTTCCCTTAGCTTTCTACTTAGCTGATTCTGGATATGATGTGTGGTTGGGAAATTTGAGAGGTAATCGTTATGCTCGAAAACATTTGACTCTTACAGCACATGATGAAGAATTCTGGGATTTCAGGTACTTTTGTGCTATATAGATGTTCAGTCCTCAAAGTAAAAGTATCTTACAAAATCTTATAAGAAATAAAATCCCACAAGAAATTAGTGTAAGAAAAAGTCACAATGTCTTACAGTAGTCCCATAAAACATGTTTTTTTACGTGGGACCAAACTAACTGCATTTCTTCGAATAAACTCTGCAGCTCTTATTGCAAATCATGAAATTTTCCGTTAAGTTTTGTATATCAAAACAATTGTTTATACAGATGATTACCTATCAAATATTGTGATTCTTGCCTAATGTGAGTCATATTAAAGTTATAAAACATTAAATGGCAGGGACAATTCGAAGAAATGCGGTATTCTTTAAAGCAAATTTTTTCATGAGAAAAAGACATCCGATCTGTACATTTTGGAAACTTATTCTTCCGTTGCAAGAAGAATTGAAGTAAAAAAAGTCACATCCAGTTTGCAAAAGTAACTTTAGAAACTTAAAGAAATAAAATTACCTTTCTTTGAGGATTGAATGCACCTAATGGATGCCACTTATTGTGTAATGACAATTAAAGGTGAAAACAGTTTAAGAAACACTAAAATTGACCAAAAATGTCCAAAAGTCACTTTTCTTTGGACCAAAATTCTAAAAAAATTTCTATATTTTAATAGATAAACAGCTGATTTTAATAAAACAAACACTTTAAAACTGTTATCACCTTTAATCTCATTATAATCTCGGTTACCTTGCAGTTGGGATGAACACGCGCATCATGATCTACCTTCAACGATCGATTATATCAGATCTCATACCAGAAATGATAAAATCCTCCTCATTGCTCATTCATTAGGCACAACAATCGCATTTTCAATGTTGGCCTCCCGTCCGGAATACAATGCAATTGTAATTGAATTAAAAAACCTACGCAGTCAATTGAATAACAAATAAAATTAAATCAATTTTAGGTCAAGGGTTTTGTAGCACTTGGTCCTGTTGGCAGCATTAAGTATATCCCTAGTTTATCTAAGATTGCTGCTAAGAATAGTCATAGTATTGAGGTAATAACTTGTCAATGTGTGATGAATGAAATTGTGATTTTTATTCTTTTTTTTTTGGGTCTTTGTAGGCTCTTGCTAAAGTTGCTCATGTACATCAATTTTTGCCTCATTCGTATTTCATGGAGAATGTTATTGATCTGTTTTGTCCGAGTACTAACTCGTTTATTTGTAAATCAATCATAGCACTTTATGCAGGGTATGATTATCAGATGCTCAATGAAGTAAGTTTCATGAAATTTCATCATATTTCATCAAATTTGACCGAATCTTATCAAATCTCATCAAACTTGAACAAAATTTTATCAAATTGGGTCAAGTTTTATGAATATTATCAACTTTTCATCAATTATGAGCAATACAACATCAAATTTTATCAATTTGAACAAAATCTCATCAAATTTGATCAAAATCTCATCAAATTTCATCAATTTTAACAAAAATTTCATAAAATTTGACCAAAATTTCATTAAACATTAACAAATTTAACCAAATCTTTCAAATCTCCTAAAATTTAACAAAATTTCATAAAATTTAATCAAAACTTAAATCATTTCAGACCAGAATTCCCATATACGCAAGCGACTGTACAGGTGGCACAGGATTAAAAGTCCTCGTCCAACTGGCACAGGTAAAACCCAACCCTCCAAAAACAAAAACAAAAACAAAAAAACTAAACCCCCTTTCCTTCCAGCTCTACCACTCCAACGAATTATCCCACTTCGACTACGGCCCAGACGAAAACATAATGGCCTACGGCCAAGTACGTACTCCCAAAACAAAAACCCACAATTCCAAACTTCAAATTCCTTAATTTTTCCAGCCAAAACCACCAAAATACCCTTTAGGCGCCATTACAACGCCCACAATACTCGTCCACGCAGCCAACGACGCTTTAGCAAACCCGCTCGACGTTACACTGTTACATAACAAACTAAACAGTGTCTTCATCCGGGAACTTTTCCCGGACCCAATGGCCGCTCACTCGTCATTTTTCTGGCTCACGAACTCGACTGAGGTGTTTTACAAAAGATTGAGCGAACTTATGAAATTATTACAACAGTCACCGGATAAGGTTTAAAAAATTATATATATATTTATAGATAATATATATATAGACTTTAATAAAAGTTTTGTAAAATTTCATAATAATAATAATAATGAGTGTGTATATAATTAATGGCACAAAATTACGCTACAAAAAAAACATTAGCGTAATTTTTTTGTGTTTAAAAAAACCTGTTAATAAAAAAACTTCAACTTTGTTGATTCAGTCGTCACGATCGCTTTGTTTTCTGCTGAAGAGACGAGTGCGACCTGCGTGTTGAGTAGCGCTGCTGATTACTTCCATCCATCTGTTTAAAAATGATAAAAAAAAGTTGATTTTTAAGTTTTCTTGTAAGAAATTCAATTTTTAAAAAATCTATTTTAAGACAAAAGTTTCAAGTTTGAGAAATAAAAATTCAATTTGTAAAAAATTTCAAAATTTGCATTTTTTTTCCAAAGAAAAATTCGAAATTTTCACTTTGTTATTCAAAAAAATTTTGAAAATTCTCATTTTTTTCCCTCAAAAAAATCCATCAATAACACAAACTCAAATGAATCACTTCCAAACAATTTCCTCACCTTCCAAATGTAAATTCACTCTCAGCTCTGAAAAAGTACACGTGATTTTTGAATTGCAACTTGAAAACATATTCCTTCGTAATCCCGTCGCGATCGCTCGGAACACCGATAGAATAACCAAGAAGCGGAAGACTCGCGAGCGGAAAATCATCCTGCTTGAAAATTTCATTAATCATTCTCACAAACTGTCACTATACCGTAACTCCAACTTACCTGAAACGATTTGTAGAAAAAAAGACAAAAATTCGTGAAAACCACCCACAACTTCTGCCATCCGTTGCTATTTTTGAATTTCCGTAGAAGGAAACCGCTCAACTGATTCTCGATTGCCATTCTCTGATCTTTCATGCAAACACTCGTGTTCCGATGCCAACAAACGTGGACGGTTGTGTTGGATCGATGATGAGTATTTTTCTCTTCTCGGCCGGTTCCCATGTCTTCGTCTCTGTCCATCAGTTCTTCGGATGAAGCTGTTTGTAAATGTTATTTAGATTTTTTTAATGGACGTGTTACTAATTTGTTTACTTACTTCGTGTACGCAAACTAGAATAAATAAATTGTTTATCAGGTCTGATTTTTGCAGATTGGATTGAGTGGATTAGATCTTCTAGCCATTTGTCCTTTTCTTCTTGACAACTGGAATTGAATGTGATGACATTTTGGTTACTTTTGTAAGTTAATTACTATGGTAATTGATATTTTGAACTAAAATAAAGATTTTGGTCAAATTTGATGAAATTTGATGAAATTTTGGTCAAATTTGATGAAATTTGATGAAATTTTGGTCAAATTTGATGAAATTTGATGAAATTTTGGTCAAATTTGATAAAATTTGATGAAATTTGATGAAATTTGATGAAATTTTGGTCAAATTTGATGAAATTTTTGTTAAATTTAATGAAATAC
The DNA here is from genome assembly GCA_034700445.1 of Stenotaenia linearis. Lineage (NCBI taxonomy): Eukaryota > Metazoa > Arthropoda > Chilopoda > Geophilomorpha > Geophilidae > Stenotaenia > Stenotaenia linearis. The sequence goes on from JAQIXT010000351.1 coordinate 10,543, forward strand.
AAGTATTAGTCGTTTAATGATATTATTGTTCTTTTGAATATTAAAATTAAAATGTAGGTTAAATTTGATGACCTTACAGGATAGTTGTATGAAATTTAGATATTATCTACAACCACTGTACCTGGCTGCAACGAGAAAAGGTTTATTACAGCAGTAAATATTAAATGAGTAAGGAACCGCTGGATAATCATCATTCGCATCTTCTACAGTCATCGATTGCAACGGCAACTGAGCGTGAACTCTAAACTGCAGTCCTGAAGATTGAGTACGGTTAGCGTAAATTAAAACATCGGAAAACTAATTTTTTTTTAAAAAAAAGAAATTTTCGTTTACTTTATTAACCAATATAAACAAAAGATTTTAAAAAAATTTACCAGGAAAAACATTCTCTGCTGAAATCCTTTTTTCGAAAACTTCTGCAAACATCCTTCGCGAATAAATTCCTGACAATAAAAGTATAAAAATAACATCAAACTTCGTAAATCAATTTAATTACTCGTCCTGTTTGGCCCAAATTGTCAATTCCTAGCAAATCTCTCTGCAATTCCACGAGTTTGATATAATTTTCCTAAAAAATACCAAAAACAAATACAAATACTCGTTCAATTCCACTTTCAAATTTAAAAAAATTAATTTTACAGCTTTTCTGAGAATTGGTTCCACTTTCATAGTCATTATTTTAAGTCGAGACAATGCCGATCGACAGTCGTTGTAATCCACGTGATCCAACGGATGATGTTTAACGAGCCCTGAATTTAAAAAAAAGAAGAATTAATTGAAAAATAAAATATTTTTTATGAAAATTATGTTAACTTACGGTCCATAAGTAACCGATAATGCAACAAACGATGAAACGGTCTAAGAAGTAATGTAGTGATAGGCAAATAACAAACTCGCTGAACTTCAAAATCCCTGTAAATTTGCTGGAACGTTTTGTTGCTTTGATATTCTTTGTTTAAGTCTTCCAAAACAGTCATGTGTTGCCCCAAATATTGATGATATAACTGGAAAAGATATTATTTTAAAGGTTTTCGATGATTTTTGATAAAATTTAAAAAAAAAATTAATTTAGGATTTAAAAATTTGATTGAATATCATAAAATTTATTGGTGTAAAGGAAAATATGACGAAATTTTTGATGAAATCTGTTAAAACATTTGGAAATTATTAAATTTTCAACAATTTTCGTCAGATTTTTCAACAAATTTTCCATAATTTCATCAAATTTCATCAAATTTCTTCATAATTTAGGCACATTTCATTAAATTTCTCATAATTTCATCAAATTTCATCAAATTTCTTCACAATTTAGTCACATTTCATTAAATTTCTCATAATTTCAGTCAAAATCAGCCCAGTTTTCACCGAAATTAGATAAAATCATCCAAATTCTCTTAAAATTTAATAAAAACAAAAATTTACTTCAAGCGCCGACATATGCCGTAATATCAAATCGCCAATCTTCTGATGATCGCCCTTGAGATGTGCATTGGCTCTTCCTTCCCTGAACACGTTAACGCTGATTAACAAGTTTGCTCGTTAGTTCACAGCGCATCAAATCATTTCATATCAACCCACCAAGTAGCCAAACGTTGCTCAATGTCGCGTAAAAATACCGAATGCTGTTCGTAGATAGGATTAATGTTGGAAAACAAGAGATCCAGGGTTTGTTTTGGCATGCCATCTGCTTTCTTCATTTCACTTCGGAACCACTTTTTTAAAAAATATAAAAAAAATCAATTTTAGAATTCCACGTCTGTTTCGATCCAACCAAACTTCTACAGTTTTATTTATTACAATTGTAAATACTGAAGAAATGTTTTGTCTAAAATCACAAATTTCAATTTTAAAAAAAAAACCCTTAACCGCTTTAGAATTCAAGAATAGAAATCCACTTTTATACCATATTTAGCACTTCTAAATCCTTCTTATAAGTTCTCTCGGTCATTAAGATCTCCTTGGCTATGAAGTATGCCTTGTCTGGCGGATATCGCTGGAAATAAAGCAAATAAATGTGTTAAATGTTCAAATAACTTTTGATTTTATGTTTCATGGTTGACACCCTTTGTAAGGTAATTAAATTTTGTGGGCCAAGTAATAAAATGTTCAGGTGACAACCCTGAACCCAAATAGCAAATTGAGGTATATAAATGATTTTGAAAAAGGGTCGAACAAGTCGCAGCTAAACAACGTTGTTTCATTTATTTTGCAAAACGATCAACGTTTAATTGACAATAATTCAATTTGATTTAATTTTTAACTAAAATTATTCAACCAAAAATCAACATTGATTCAACCAAATTGTGCTACTTGGGATCTCTACAAGAAAAAATCACATACCATACTGCATTTCTTTGAAAATCTCCCCGAGATGATTTTCAATGATTTTCAACAAAATATCACTCGTGCTTAACAATACAACTCGTGCCTTTCAGGCACTCATTGTATCGGGGAGATCCAGGGGAGATTTCAAAGAAATACAGTACAGTAAGACCCCGACTTACGCGATTAATTCGTTCCGGAGTCATCCGTGCAAGTCGAATAATCGCGTAAGTTGAGCCAATGGTAAATGTATATACCGATGCTGCATCATGAACCAGACATGACTTGCAATCGGTGTATACGAACAAAAACAGTAATGAAACTAGTAGCTGTGCATCACAGCTTACTATAAATCCCAATTACTATGTTCTATGTAGTTATATTTTGTACGTGGAAATGCTAATTTTAGTTCACGTATCCCAACCGCGTATGTACAAATCCGTGTAACTCGAATCCACGTATGTCAGGGACTTACTGTATATAAAATATACTTTTCCACACAATAGAGAGTTTGCGGAGAATGGAACTTATGTTTTATAATTTATAAATTCCATGTTAATTATAAAACTAACTTATAATTAACATGGAATTTATAAGTTATAAGTCATAAGTTTTGTTCTCCGCAAACTCTCTATTATAAATATATCAAATATATTATAAATACACAGAAAACATTTGACTTTTTCACGTCAAATTTTTACTCACTTTTCTGCGCATTTCTGTTTCGCCATCCGCAGCCTTGAATGGTTGGATGTCGACTACTGCATCGCAAAAAGATTTCGGGGGTGAGTTTTGTGCATCGTTAAAACTGCTGTTGCGTGAGATAGTTCGTCTTGTGGCAGTGCGAGGTGATTCTAAGATTTTCATTTCCGTGATCACTTTCTGTGGTTGCTGGTAAGAAATAAGCTGACTGCCTGGGGAAGGGAACATGGCGCCCCTGTTAGTGCTATCAATGGGACACTCAAGCTGTGCCTCGTGGTTAAATGCGTGTTTGTGTTTTTTAAGAAAAAAAATCATTCAGAAAAATCATAACAAAATAGTAAATTAAAGGTGTTACTAAATAATGGAAACAAAACAACTCAAATTTGACAAATGGAACAAAACAAATTGGAAATGAAAAACAGAAGAGAAACATAACGAAAACTCGAAATCAACAACAAAATGAAATGGAAAATAAAATTATAGATAAAGTTCTCAAAAGTATGGAGTAAAGCAGTTTTGTGAATCAGAGTGTGCATAATCAGTATAAAACCATGTTTTGAGGTACTTGTAGATGCATAGTTTAGGAATGAAAAATTAAAAACTGTAAAACCAAAATGTCAGCCTACAAGTCCCTAGGGTTATCAGTCATTTGGTTTCACCAGAAGTTTAGAAATTTCAATAGTTTTGTTCAGTATTCGGTTACAGTGAACAATGTTTTCTACATCATACCATAAAAATCATGTTATGGCAAGGAAGGGATGTTGAAGTAGAAAGACTTAGGTTAGTTGTTCGGTAATGAAACCAGAGAAAGGCTACAACTCTACAAGTGCCCTACAATGTCTCAGATAGCACAAGAAGTCCACAAAACATCCTCAACAAGTCCAGAACATATCCAGACATCCAGAAAACGTCCAAGTCCTACAAGTATAAGTGGCAGCACATGGCACCTCCACAAAGCATCAACAATTGGACATCCAGAAGACGTCAAATAAACTCTAACAGGATGCGACATCCTTCGAACATCCAGCGGGACTTTTGCGGAGGTCTTCTGGACTTCTACAAGTGGGACATTTCTTAGTCTACAGGATATCTTCAAGACATTCTGCGATATACTTGTGCTATTAGGTAACAAAGCCCAACTGAGAAATATAAACATTCCAACTTACAAAATCTTATCCCATACTTTTGAAATAAACAAAACAAAACTCAAACCAAATTGTTATTAAAATGTGATAGGTCCAAACATACCAAAATATCTTCAATGTCGTGAAACTTCATAGAATATAGGATAAAGAAAGGAAATTTTAGAGAAGAAAAAAGAATTCTTTCTTTTTTTTTTAATCATCTTTATATAGAGCACATTAAATGCCATATACACTTAGGTGAAACAGAAATTAGTAAAGGAAATATGATTAAAAAATAGAAATAATCAAATATTTGATCCACAAAGAAGGGATTTAATTTTTTGAGGGAATTTCAGAATACTTCTACTCTACCAACAGGTGAAACTGTTATATGATTGCCCCTAATCCCGAACAGTGCTGAGGCTGATCCTGCAAAATAAATGCTCCATTCAACTGCCATAAAGATGAGAGAATAGTTCCATTCCAAACAACAACAAGTAACAACAGCAACAAAAAATCCATCTAAATCATCTTTTTCAACACTAACTCTCAAAAATTCTAGAATTTTCAGAACTTAACATATCTATTAGAGATACAAACAGATACAAATAACAAGAAATGACTTTTTCCTTATCAAACAAAACAATTGAATGACCAATTCAATTTTTTCAAGTGAAAAATGGAAAAAACAAATAAAATGTTTTACAAAGTGAAGAAAACAACCTACCATTGGAATTTTCAATACTGTGAATTTGAGTTGTAATTTTTTTTCCAATTTTTAGTGTTAAATTCAAAGCTTTTTCCCTGTTAATTAGGCCTTGTTTGAGAATTGCTGTGTGCAATGCTGAACCAGTCATGCTGTGCATTCATGCTTCAAATGACAATGATAACATACACCAAAACAACATTTTCAATTATAATAATGACGAACTTCAATGGGAAGAGCATTGAGACGTACTAAAATCTTGCCAATTTATAAATGTTGTGTAGAAATAATTTTCCTTTGCCAAGGAAACAACATTTAAAAAAAAAAAAAAGTACAAAAACACCGAATTGGACTGAAATCTTTTTGTAGTTTGGAAACTAAATTAGTAATAGCAACCCGATACTGTTTTAAATAATGTTGCGATCTTGGATAAAAAAAAGTTTAGTTATTTACGGTTTCAGCCTAGAATTCACATCGGCTTTGCTTCGTCAGGGTGCGATTTGTCAGACAATTTCAAAAGAGATAAAAAAGTTTGATATTTGTCCCTGGATGTCAGTTGCCAAACACCGGCGGTGTTTAAATTACAGGGGAAAAAAACTGATAGGTTAAGTACAATGGTTGCTATCAGCGAGTTTTCGGAAAACAAAACTTATGTCTTAAAATTTATAAATTCCATGTTTGTTAATTATAAATCTAACTTATAATTAACATGAAATTTATAAGTTATAAGACAAAAGTTTTGTTCTGCGCAAACTCTCTATTGTTACATCATAACCATGATAGACTTGAATCTGCCAGATCTTGAAATCTTAAATGTCATCTGTGACAGGTTTAGACCTGGCGTAAGAAAAAGTAAATAAGATCCCAGAAGTATTGAGTGTGTAAAATTGATTCTATTTCTATTATAGCCAATCTGAAGTGAGGAAAAAATTGAATTTATAAGTTATAAGACGCAAAGTTTTGTTTTCCGCAAACTTTCTAATAGTTTGCGGAGAACGAAACTTCAGTCTTAAAAAGTTATAAATCTAACTTATATTTAACATGGAATTTATAAGTTATAAACCATAACTTTTGTTTTCCGGAAACTTTCTATTACATGATTTAATTGTCATTTATTTTTGTTTTTGAGAGATATGTACTCCCAATCTGATTATACCTTTTATCAAAAAATGTTTTAATTCATCCACTACTGCTTACTAAATGAGAATTTACAATTTTATACACCAGGTGTGGAGTTGTCTAACTATTAAAAGGGGTGGTAAGAACAATGACTCTATAGTTAGCTTATTTATAATCACTGCTTATCATCCCTTTAAACAGTAAGACAATTCCATACCCAGTGACTAATCTTCAAGTTCCCATTCAGTCAATGAGTAGCACTGAGTGAATTGAAACATTTGATATGGAAGGTGAATGAACTCAATAGAGGAGAGTGCCAGACAATCTCAATTTTGACATTTCAGAAGAATTCTAGAATTCTAACACTGATCTCCATAATTAAGTTTTAAATTTCTTTCTTTTTTTTTAGCTTGCATACTGTCAGTTCATACAACAAATTCACCAATTTGCAAATTGTTTGTTATCAAAGACATTTGTCCAGCAAATATTGCAGTTCTGGCATAAAATGGCAAATCTATGCCATTGTAATAACATCAAATTGACTTAAATAGACTTAAAACAACTAATTGTATATAGAGATCAATGAATTTTAGGATGATTATGGCTTCCTCTACGATCACACTAATAACAGAAATAAAATACAACACTGACACATTTCTAGGTCTTAAAAAATTTGCATAATTTCAGTCCATTCAGTGTTTCTAACCCTATCTATTGTCCTGAGGGCACTACCTACATTCTGCATCGGTAGAAAACACGAAAGCGGACAATTACGGTCAACTATAATTGGCAGGACTTATAGGGTGGGTGTCAACGAGCTAACTTAATCATCCTCGTCTTCGCTTCTCGACGTATCAGTCTCTTCGCGTATTTCCCCACGCGACACCTGCAACTGCAGTTCGGAGCGATGCCTCTTCTTCGATGATATGTTCAAATCCGAACTCAAATCTTCCTGCGCTTCGTATCGGATCAAACTCTTTGGACTCTTTTCTGGACTGATCCGAATGCGAACGTTAATTCCCTCGTACTGCTCGGCGTCGCTCGAAATCTCCTCGATGTCTTCCAGACCCTCGTGCAAACTGGGTTCCTCGCACAACGTGTCGTTTTCGACCGAACTCGATTCCTCCGTCTCGGTCGAGTCCAGTCCGCTCCTGAATATGGGCGCGCCGGCTTTTTCCAGTTTCTCCAGCTCTTCGCGTTGGTCCGAGTTGATTTCCAGGTAGTACGTCGTTTCGACCACTTTGCTCGAGTCCTCGTCGTCGACGTCCGGCAAAACCAACTGAGTATCGTAAATCTCTGCCTCCAGATGCTTCAAATTGTCCCACTCGCTGGCCCGAGGTCCTTCGGTCACCATTTCCTCGCTGGACGAAGTTGTGGCCGCCTCCGAAGACGTTTTGTTGACCGTGGCTTCGCTCGGCGTCGAATCGCTCGTGCTGTGCTCGCTTATACGCGATAAAGTGCGCATTGGAAACAACGGATCGATGTCGTCTTCGTCCAGGTCCTGCACGCAGCCGTTACTATTTTCGTCCTCGACGCCGTTTTCTATGTAACTCTCTCCCTCGTTCAGAACGCACAGCGTCAACTCGTCGTCGATGCACTCGGACTCATCTTTTACAAACAAATTATCAGCATCGACCTCCATTTTCTCCTCCAAATCGACTTGTTCGACGATCCTCAAATCGTCGTCTTCGATTATCCGCAAATCCTCGTCGGTCAACTCGTCTTCGTCTTCCCCTTCCTCCATCTCTTCCTCTCCCCTGATTCGCACGACCTCCACTTCCTCGCTCGAGTCGTCGATAAAATTCAAATTCAAACTCGCGTTCGATATTTTCTCCGTCTCGACTTCGCTCTCCTTTTTCCTCTTCTTCCAACTCAGCCTCTTGATGTCCTCCTGCTCGTCCGGCGCCGAATCGTCCTGCGACGAATAACTCCTAACAGCCGGCAAATCGTGGACACTGACGTAACTAAGCACCTTCTGCCGCGGCGGCTCGTTGTTCGGGGACGGTACACCCACCCTGCTGCGGACATAAAGGGTCGGACTCGTTTGCCCGATTTTCGCGTGTTCCATCTCGACCATAACGCGCGGGGGCTTGACGGGTTTCGCTTTCGCGGGGGTAAAATCAAGGGAAAGGGTCGTCGGGGCCTCAAACTGCCTCCTGTGCAACTTATAGGAAATGCTCTCCCCATCTAGATCGTTTTTGTGCGTTTCGTGGACGGTTTCGTCATCGCTCTCGTCCTCGCACACGCTCTCGCCTTCCGGTTCGGCCAACGGACACTGTTTGTCGGGACTCGCTAACATCTGCTCGTCTAGTTGGTAGGATTCGTACGAGATGGAGTCATCATTGTCATTTGACTGTTGGAAAAAACTATAGCTAGTAGCGTGAGTGGAAAATAAACCTGCGGAAGTGACGAGCCAATCCTCTTGCTTGTTTGCGGCATCGAGTTCGCCGTTGGCGACGACGGCCGGTGACTTGTCGACCTCGTCTTCGTGCGCGTTGCCGTTGACGATGGGTTTGTTGTCCGTTTGCGGTTCGCTCGCGTCATCGTGCGTGGGCGAGGGTGTGCTGCCCTCGCTCAGGGTGACGGAGCCGCAAGAACGAGACGTCGGCGTCCCTATCGGGATGGGAGGCTGGACGGAGTGTGGCGACGAAGCGAATTTCGCGCCGCTCACTCCGCTCAAGCCACTATGAGATGTGCTCGTTTGTCGAAAGGACTGCGATCTGAGAGAAAATACGAAGACCTACATAATTCTGCTGATATTGCTCTCTTACGGCTGGCGTGAGTGGTCGAGGAGTTTTTTTGTGATGCTGGGTGTATTGCATCGTCTCACCTTTGAAAGGGTTGCCGCTTAACGTAGTTTTCGCGGACGTAGTCTATGATTTGTTTTTGTGTGCGGCCGCTGTATCTGTGGAAGGGAATGAGATTATTTTTTTCTGTTGTTTTATGTGAGAATGAATTTTTAAGTTGGGGGAATTGAATTTTGTAACATAATTACTAGAATTAGTAGAATTTACAGCATTTTGATTGAAATTTAGTAAAATTTAATGATATTTAATTGAAATTTAGTTGAATTCAATTAATTCCACTGAATTTCAGTTAAAATTAACAGAATTCAATCAAATTTCAGTTAAAATGAATAGAATTCAATTTAATTTCATTTAACATAAACTAAATTCAATTGATTTCAGTTACATCAAAGGTGTCCAATACTTTTTCTGAATTCGTCACAAAAGTGGCGAATGCCACACCATTTACACCACACTTATCTACATATAATTAATCAACTTTTTAAATTAACATATTGCTCTTAGAATTCAATAAATTTATCACAATTTAAATTTCATTTATACTAGATTTTTTATTGGGGAAAAAACTCGAATAATTGAATTCTTCAAATGTGTATTTTATAATTGGATAAAAGAATATATAATTGAATTTCAAAAATTTGATAAAATGTCAATTCGCCACACGCTAATGATCATTTCACTGTGGCGAGTGGACAACAAAATCCAGTTGATTTCAGTTACATTTTAAAAAATTCAGTTAAATTCCACTAGAAACATAGAATTCACTGAGTTAGGTAAATTATTCGACCTTGTATTTCTTAATAAAATCAACGTACAATTTGCAAAAAAATTAAATTTAAAAAAATAAAAAAAAAAACCTCATCCATCACTTCCAAGGCCCCACCACTCATTTCAAAAACTCCTTCAACCTTTACCTAAACGATGACCCTCGGCTAATGACCCGTGTCTTTTGTCTTGGCATTGTTTTAACTGCAACGCAACGAAAGAACCCGTGGTGTTCCACGCACTTCTTCCAGAAGTTTTTGCATTCGTTCCGACCCTCGAAAAAAAATTCCACCGTATCCTTATAATAACCCTGCACGAAAAAATAAAAAATAAAAAAAAATAATCACATTGGTCCATTCCAATTAAACAAAAACCGACTGGAAAAACACCAAGAGCATATTACCTCACCCTTTAAGTATAAAAGCATCGTGAGATTGAAAATGAAGAAGAAAAGGAGAAAAAAAATAAAATTAGTCAACAAACAACAAACAACAAACTCACAAATTCATATTGAAACTGTAAAAAAATGATAAAACGAATCACGTGACTGAATATACCTGACAAAGCGATCCCGATTCGCAATTTGACGGCGCCTACATCACACAGAAAGCATTAAAAGATGCAAAACTCAATTTAAAATACAAGATCACAGTGAAAAGCGGAGCATGAAAATATTTTATTTAAAGTTTTTTCTTACATAGCCTTCTGGATGGAGTTTGAGCAGGAACCTTTTGCGTTTGAAACTCAATTTGCGGATCTTAGCCCAGGAAAATGTATTGATTTTCGTGAAGTTTTGAAAGACTAAAACACCCATGTGAGCTGTAGCCAAGTTGAGCGGCACCCCTTCGTGATCCTGGGAAAAAAATGTCATTTTTATTTCATTAGCTGCGTTCGAACTTTAAGAGAAAAGTTTTAAGTAATTTTACGTCGCAGTTCGTCTTATAATATTCTGTTATAAGAAAAATTGTGACGCAAAAAAATATTTATTTTTTAAACCATTATTAGTACTTAATTGAATCATTTTGGGGTTAGTTGATTATAATTTTAACAAAAGTCCATAATGTGATTAACCAGCGATCAAATGACTGAAAGGTCATTCAATAATTTTCTTTTAATTAAAAGTTGATCACTTAAAAATATCAAAATTTCTTCTACATTTGACGATGATCACAACTGATCACAAATTGGTCAAAAAATGACTTTATGATGAAAATACCACAAATGAAACCTACATTTGTTCTTTATAACAAATTTAATTATTGTAAATTCAATTTTTCTTGCACTCCAACAGTTTTAGCAAGAAATTTTGGAATTTAAAGCACTCGAATATAAAATGCAATCCTGATTTCGAGTTGTTGAAAACAGGCTTATGGTTTTTCCTGTTGTTGGGTAACTCGTTTTATTACATTTTAGTGAGGTAATGCTATAAAATTTATTGCCAGTCATGTTGTGACATCAAAATCTGCATTAAGAGAGCTGGAGAAATGTCAAGAGAGACACGAGGAGAAACCCGTTCGTGAACTGACTCGAGTAACCAATGACTCAATTAAGAGCAAACCAGACACTGGCAATCGATTCCCTTCGTACTTTCTCGATAAAAATAAATATAACAAATATATATTTTAAATATAATTCGTATAAATTATTTAAATATATACCACATATAATTTTTCGTTTTAAATAAAAATTTCAAATACATGATTTGTTAACTTTCTGCACGTGACCAAATTTTACGTTTCTGTATTTCATTTACCTTGGCAGAATGCATCTTGATACCATACAACTCGCACCTTCTGGCAGTTTCTAATAAATTTAAATCTGCTTCAGCTGGACTTTGTCCACTAAAATAATTTTTTTTTTAAATTATTTATCAAAACATTTCTCAAAAATTAATTCATTCATTACGCATGTCTCTTGTGATTTTCCATTATTCGTCGCTCCATATCCGAATCTTGATGAGGTACAAATTTGTAGGAAGAGAGGTACGTGTGGTCAGGATAATCTTCGGGAGCGTAATCGCCACAATCAGCTATAAAAAAAATTTGCATCTGATAAAATTCAAATTTGATTGATAAAAAAAATGAATATTTACAACCTTGTACGATGTACGAAGCCATGAGAGCTGATGTTTTGTCATTGCATTGCAAAACCCCATCTGCAAGGTCACGTTTGATTTGCAAGCAGAACAAATATCTGGAAAATTGATTAATGTGTAAATAATGTGGGATAAGGAAATGTTTTGAGTTGGGGTTGTACCGCGTATACTCTTCTTCCAATTGAGCTGGAGCTGGTGTGTAAAATTTGACACAAAATTTGAGCACTGGGGAAAACAAATTGAATCCCAATTGTCGGTTCATTGGTTTCTCGTGATCAAGCCAGTACTAGATTGTTTGAAAGAAATAAATATGGTTAATAAAGGATGTTTTCATGTGTTTTTTTTCTTGATAAGTATGAAATTTTCCAAGAAAATGATGAATTTTATGCGTTTTTCTCATTTTCTGTATAAAATTTAATGATTTTCATGTATTTTTATGAGTAAATATTGCAATTTTGGCATATTTTCATTAAAAATATTGTAATTTATGCAAATTTTCTTTGAAAACATTGCAATTTTTGCATTTTCTCTCTAAAAATTATGAATTTCATGTTTTACTCATTAACAAACGTTGTATTTTATATGTTTATATCTAAAAAATTATGAATTTCATTATTTTTGTGAGAAAATATTGCATTTCATGCTTCTTTTTTCATTTAAATTGTATAAACAGATTTTATCCATTCCCCCTCTCCCCTAAAATTATGCATTTCATGCTCCCTCCTAAGAGAATCGGACAATTAGACAAGAAAATAAGCAAATTACAACTCAACGCTCAATTCCCTTCAAAAAACCCTTTCATGCTTTACTTACCCCTCATAATTACAATTAATCAATACATAAAAATTACATCCAATTTCCCCGGCTAATTACAGACAAAAATAAAGCACAAAATAATTCAAAACCACACGCACCTCAAAATTCCCAGAACTTATAAAAAATTCAGGGAAATCCCAAACAAATTACAACCCGTACAAACCACGACCCAAACACCCACAACTTACTTTTGCACCAATAGAATCTACGTATTCCAGACCAAAGTAATCAACCTCCAGAAGATGAAGTTGTTTGCACACTTGATCAAACAAAACTTGTCCAAGTGCTTTATGCTACAACACGAAATAATCAATTAAACAAACAAAAACAAGAAAAATTAGGAAACCAACTTGAATTTCAAATGTTGCGGTACTATCGTCCAGCATAATCACATTGATAGACAACAGTTTCCCGCATTTTTTCGCATCGCAGTCGGCAAACGAGGGATCAACCAAACCAGCATCCATCGTCGCTGGTGAACTCTGTGAATGGGGGATCTTGGCACCGGTGGGCCCCTCCATTATGATCTAGAATTTAAAAAAATTGAAAATAAATGATAATAATAATTAAATTTTGCGTAACTAACTGAAAAAATCGTTTCGTTTCAGTCACAAGTGCCAATTTAGAGTTGGAGTTATATAATTTTTAAATATCGTCCTTTAAAACTCGTAAATTCAATAAATTAAATTCAATAAATTAAACGAGTCAAAGTCAGTTTGCGCTATGTACCTGTTAGTATAATTGGGGGGAAAAAACAGATTTTACAAATTGTAAAACAATTAAATTTGTTGTAAAAAACAGCTATGCATTATGTTTACGGTATTAAAACCACACTTTAAATAGCTTTTGTAAATTTTGTAAATTGTGGTTTTACAAGCGTTCGTAAACTTAAATGTAATGTAAATTAAATTTTTACAATAAATTTAATTATGTTAGTTTTTGTAAATCTATTTTTTTCCAGTGTATGGTGGCTAAGAGTCTCAATTTAAAAAAAAAAATTAATTTCTTATGTTTTTCAATAAAATATAAAAAAATTTCAAAAAGAATTTCAAATTTTATCCACAAAAAAAACAGAAAAAAATAATTTGATTCAAAACATTTTCATATTTTCCTCTTTGAAATTCAAAAACAATTTCTCAACTTTCAAATTCTCAAAAAAAATCCATTTATTCCAATGGCCCATGAGAGCAATTGATAAAATTCATGTTTTCTTTAAATTTTTTGATCTCAATATTTTTTCAATTTCTTTTGGAAAAAATTTTTAAAAATGAAAAATTTTTTTCAGATTTTCTAAGTGTCCCTGGACCACACAGTCTAGACTTTGAAAATCACAGTTTCCAGTCCACTTGAGTGAAGCAAGACAAGCATTTTGATGGTTGTAAAGCTCCTGGAAACCCCAGTTAACTGCCTCCAAGCTAAATACCTTTACCATGTACCAATAAAGGTCATAAAGTAACTCAACTGCTTGATATTTGAATTTAAATTGTTGACCTTGCAGTAACCCACTCAATTAGTCACCAGCAAACAAAACAAGTGGGATAATGAGATATTTTTGTTTATAAATAGCCACCCATTTAAAATACCAAGAAAAAATAAATGTATGAGATGATGATGAAGGATTAAAGGACCACACCCTATAAGGGAGGGAAAACTTTTCATCTTAAAAGGGCAAACTTTTTTCTTGTTTTGACAGTTATTTTGTTGAGTTTCATCACTGGAAAGAATTTTTTTTTTACATTGAAATAAAGTAGATTGACCCTTGTTGAAAATGTAAAGTTTATTTTAAAGATAAACACTCCTTTGTCAAGTATATCTTTAATTTTTGTAACTAGAGATAGCCATTTGCAATCTGAGTCTCATCATTTTTTTTTAATATAAATTTTAATTTTTTTAAATTTTTTTATTTAAATTTGTCAATTTTAAATATAATTTTTATTCAAATTAGACAATACTGAATTATGTAATTTCTCATTTTAATTTTTTTCTAATTTCATACTCACATAACTAATAACCATGAAAAAGGAGTGTTTGCAAACTTGTTTTTCCAGGTGGAAAGGCTGAAACTCCCATTTATATTAACCACACAAAGAATAATGGAAAAGATAAAAGAAAATCAAATAAATATAAACCGCTTATCTAATCGCGACACATCCGCGAAAATCTGCCACAAAACGAGGATAATTTCCATGAAAAAACAGTTATTTTGCTGTTCTTGCCATCAGTGGACTCGTGTGGACATCAACATGCCTTTTTGTATGTTTGCATTAACAGCGGCTTTCGTTTCAATCCCATTCCTCCTTTTAAACGAATCGTTAGTTTAAATGAAAGACTTACTTTCCACGTATGATGTTTACTTCTTTTTTCGACGGTTTACATAAATTCTGCTCTAAATTATGACTGAACGTGAGAGCAGATCTACTGTGAAGTTAAAGATGGGTCTCTGAGGACAGTAAAAACAGCGCTCGCGCCCCCTACAGGTTTTCTATACAAACCACTTGTGGACAGTGAAAATAAATATTAGCCATTTTGTTGTTTTCCACCGAAATTTATACCTCTAATTTGTTTTCCAGCTGTCATGTTATTTTTCTCGTTTTTTCTCGGTTAATTTTAGACCATTTTTTTAAATCGGCAGAAGGACGACAAACAACAAAGAGAAGAGCTGCGATTAAGTCACAAGATGGAGCTAAAATCAAAACTGTAAACTGATTTTCTTTAATAAATCACGAATGAATGAAAAATTAAAATAAAAAAGGCTTTTTTTTCATTTTGACGCGGTAATTGTTTTATTTAATTGTAATTTACTAACAAAACAGAACTGAGTTTTTTCAACAATTCCAATACAATGATTCTTTGAAATGACAAAACCATTTCTGGATAAATTATCACAGCTGGTAAAAATATTTCATTCTTCTTGGAGCATAATAAAAAAATAAACTAAAGAAAATTATTTCATTTCGACATAATCAGTAGACCAACTGTTGATTTTCAATGATGGTGAAGAAAAATCGAAAATAACAAGATACCAATTATTAAATTAACAAAATAAAGCAAAGCACCACCATAATTAAAATATCTGGTTAAAACTTAATTCTTAAATAATCAGTGTGTACTAAGCACGGCGTGAAGAGCCGCTTGTTGTTCTTGGGATAACTGGACCAAGCAAACTTGGAAAAGTTCTGTGTTGCTCTGCGAGAGGAAAGAATGAGTGTGAATGATGAGGTGATGAATGAATCATTGAGTGTTAGATTTACCTGAATTTGTCGCACAATGTTTACCATGCGTTTAGTCACATCCGCTTCCTGATCGATAGCTTCCTTTTCAAATGCCGATGCCATTATTCGCAAAATGGTTGGTAAGTTGCTATTGTCTTTGCCCAACACGACAGGATGGTTTCTGGAAATAAAATTTCAAAATTTTTAAAGAAATTTTCGAGAAAAAATTAATTTCGAAAAATTTTTCGAAAAATTCCAGGGAAAAAAAAAATTCAATTTCAACAAAATTACAACAAAAAAAATTCAATTTCAACAAAATTTCGTCACAAAAATTCAATTCCGACAAATTTTTCGAAAAATTTCTCTAAAAAAACTCAAATTCCAACAAATTTTTCGAAAAATTCATTTTCAACAATTTTTTCCAGAAAAAAAAATTCATATTTCTGATTTTCCAAAAATACCATCACGTTTCAACTCATTTCCCAACTTACCCTTCTATCAAATCGCAAAGATAATTGTACACGTGCAAAACTTCATCCTCATCCTCCCACACGGGTAACCATGATAACCAATGAGGAAGAAGTTCGTTCACGTTCACTTGGCTAGAATTGTACTTTAAGATCTTTGTAACAGCTGCAATTGCGTTCTCGGTCGAATTCACGTTATCCGACGACCTCGATTCTGCATCGTTAATTACTTCCATTAGACGCGGAATGGATTCTTAAAAAAAATTCAAATTAAAAACATAATTAAAAATTAAAAATATTTAAATAATTAAAACCTGCACAAGGTTGGGCAAACGCCTCTCCGCCAAACTGGCCAAGCACACCGAAGCCATAAACAGCAGCTTGTCGCACATCAGCGCTTTTATCATTTATATAGTTCAACATGTTGCGAAGGAAATATTCTTGATATTTAATACAAGCAGGGCCGCCATATTCGATTACGTCATCAAAAACACACAACGCCCATTGACGATCCGTCCATGGTCGTTCGGACCCCTAAAATACAAAAAAAAAATATTTAAAAAAAAAAAAATTTATATTAAAAAAAATAATAATATAAAATAAATACCATCATCTTAACAAAGTGAGGCAGCAATCGGTCAAAATATACAAAAAATTGTTCACCATAAGTTGCAAAAAGGGAATGAACGACTTCAGAAACTTTGCTAAGTAGATAAACGTCTTCGTCATCTTCATCGAGTAAAACTTCCTCAACAACTTCGTCGTAATCCTCGTCTTTTCTCTTTTCTGGAAAAATCAAAATATATAAATAATTCCAGTGAAAAAAAAAATTAAATCACTTTATTACCTTGTCTGTCATCAAACCTCTGAAAATGTTCGGTCAACGTTTTATCCAGAAGTCGAATTAACTCATTCAAATGGGGTTCCGTAAGACACCCGGCACCCAAAAACTTCAATGACGTCGCCAACGCGTGCAAATCTTCAGCCAAAACTTCATTTTCGGGCTCCGTGTCGATGGCTTTCAACAATTCCGGGCAAACGTACGCCCACATGTCGACGAGGAACTCCTGACCGCGAATTTTCGCACATTCAAGAAGGTATGGAATGCTTTCTGCAGCTGCCATTCGAACACCGTCGTGAAAATAGAACTTGAGCATTGGGACCATCAACTTGACCACCTGTTCGGTGTAAGCGGCGAATCCTTCCTTTAATTCCCGAGCGTAACAAACGAGCATTTGACAGGCGGTCGCCTTGTCTTCGAGACCCGCAGTTCTGATGCCAAAATTTTGCTATTTTTTTTTTAAAAAAAAATTTGATTTAAAATTTTTTTTTTTTTTTTTTTGAAAATTTTTTTTTTTACTTGCTCTCCTAAACTAACAAACTGCCAATCATCGTCGCTTTCCACCGATTGCATATCTTCACTGTCGAGCAACGCTACTTCCGGCTTCAACGATGCAGTTTTCATCACTGGGTCCATAACGAGAGGCAGGTACTGTTCGAAATGTTTTCCCATGATTTTGCATATTCGGGCCCATGCCGATATCATGTATGAAACTTGCGGATCGTCGTCGGCCATTTCAACTTGTTGCGTTTGTGATTTGAGCAGTAATTCCATAACTTCGCTTGCATCAGCCATAAACTAAAAGGGACAAATAAAAAATTTAATTTTCAGAGGAAAAAAAAACACGATATTCGATTAAATTTTCGGAAAAAGAGACGAAATTCGATTGAATTTTCGGAAAAAAAGACGAAAACCAATAGAAAACTTCAATTTCTCAACAAACAAATTCAAATTACCTTTTCTCTCCCAACAGCCAATCCAATCAAACTAACACATTCAATAGTTTTCCCTCTAAGAAGCCTCAGATCAGGCATTGTTGCATTTTGAATAATGTACTTCAAACAAGGCATAAATCTACAAAAAAAAATTCCATCAAATCCATTCCACCCTTACAAGCCTTTCAAAACCCTTCACCTGTCATAATAATTTATAAATTTCTCTTCAGCCGTATCAGCAACCGAAGCTATCGTCGTCACGACCTGTTCCAAAACCAATTTCGTTCCTTTCTCCACGAGTTCTTGAAACTTGGCATTCAAAATCCCCTCCAATTTAACCGCAATATCATCTAAATAATTGGCCAGGATCGTTTTTGGGCAGTCCTCGCTAAAATTGACTAGAGCAGCTCCGGCGTGCGCTTGTACTCGTGGCTGCGTTTCGTCGCCCAGCAACATCAACAAGCCAGGAATTACTTTGTCGTGAAACTTCTTCTCAAACATCGGTGCAAAATCGGTACTCATTTGACCAATAGCGTTGCAAGCCGCGTATCGAACCCTCGGATGCTTAAAAAATAAAAAAAAATAAAAAAATTAATTAATCATCAAATAAATTGAAAATTTCTTATTAAATTACTGGATCGCGAAGAAAGTTCAAAACCCATTCCATTATTTGATCTAAAAGCGCTTCCATTTGCTTATGACAGCCTTCTCCGACGGCTGAAACAGCCATAAGAGCCGCATGCCGGTATCGCCAGTCAGCGCTCGAAAGCATCGGTGGGATATTGTTGATAAAGTGTTGTAAAATTGTCTTCCCGCCCAAAGCCACGGCTAATCTATCCAAAGCCGATTCGCCGACGACTGGGTTGGTATCGTTATCGTCTTCGTTTATTTCGTCCGTGCTGTTCCATTCCGGGTCGTCGTCCATGTCGACCATCATGGCCAGCACTTGAGAGACTATTTAAAATGTAAAGAAAATTGTGTTGATCATTTAACACTTAAATTTATTCATTTTTTGAAATGTAAAGCTGAATTTTGATCATTTATCGCTAAAATTCGTCGAATTTTATAAAGGCCTAATTTTGACTATTAAGCGACCAAATCGCTCACTGCTCCAAAATTTTCTAATAAATTTAATATCCTTACCCAGCAAACCGATGTATTTACTCCCACTCTTTCGTACCATTCCCGGTGCAGTTTCAGCCAACGTAACCATTACTTCCAATGCAAGATGACGCCAATTGTCGCTCATGTTTGTGTCGGCTATAACCTATTATTAAAAATAAAATTCATTTTATCATTTTCATTTCCTCATTATTAATTTACATACTTTCATGCATAATTGCATTATCGGATCAATTTGGAAACGAAGAAATCTCGGAACGGTTTCGGCCATTTCTATTAACGATTTTAGTAAAATATCATCGTCTTGGTTTTGAATACTGTCAGCGATTCCTTGAATCATCGGCGGAAGCAAATCGGAAAAATGGCGGTGGATTGATGTTTCTCGCTCGTGCGCGAGCAAAAATGACGCCGTGGCTTTCACAGCCATAAATCGAACCTAAATTAAATAGAAAGAATAATTAAAACACAACATATTTTATAAAATTTTATATCCCAAACCTGAGAATTATTCTGGTCAATAAGCGACTGTTGCAACATCTGTTTTATTATATCTAAATAATGAGTTTGTTGGTTCCCGAAGATCCCAGGCACGGTACTAAACATCTGCAAAGCGCATTCTTTCAGTTCGTCCACTGGTGAATTGGCACATTCAAAAAGAAACTTCAAAAATTCAGGCCACAAGTTATTTCCATCATCATCTAAGTAAAGTAAACAAACATTGAACAAACACGTTCATCATTTTCAAAATTTATTTTTCATACCGATCAAATTCCGTGCTAATTCCGAAGTAACGTCGCATATTTTTCGACGTATACCCGAGCTGGTTTCCTGCTGAACAGCTATAAGTAATTGCTCCTTTAACTGTACTTGACTCGCTAATTCTAATTTCGGGTAAAAATCGTCGAAATCATTAGCAAACAGGCGTCGTAGCAAAACTGCTCCCATTTGACGAACCTTTTTATCAAAAAAAATTAATTAATAAAAAAAATTATAAAAATTTCAACAAAATTATATACCTCATCCCCAGCGCCGGCATTGCGAATGGTATTTAACAAATAAGGAACTTTAGTTGCTACTGGAATAGTGTCGTACGTGCCCTGGAAAAATTGAAAACAAAAACTTTTAATTACTTTTATTTAGCAATTTTTAAACCAGAAGAAAAATTCAATTTAATATCGTATAATTACACCAGGAAGAACAAAAAGATTATACGTTATATTCTACTGATTACAAAATCTGGTAAAATTAGCACGTGAACTTAAAACTTTGAAAGATCCTTTGATGAGTCATATTTTTTGCGCTTAGGCTTAGTGGATCGTAGCACTTGGAGCTCGTGACTTTCATCAAGTTCGATTCCATGTAATTTCTAAACAATTTTGGTAGAAAGTACAACTTCTTAGCCATCTCTTACCTCGGCGGGAGTACGTAATTCGCCCTCGCTACTTAATAGATTCGATAACAACGCCTCAAACTGTTGCTGATCCTGCGCCATGTTAACCACGCAAGACGAATAAAAAGGAAAGAGCATGCGTTTATTTTCCCGCGAAAATATCTTTAATTTGCGCCACCCAGTGGCAAATATTTGAGACCCCCCCACCCCCGACCCATTCTTTATTTATCTTTTTTCTTTTGACGAAATAAAATTGACTCATTCTTTTCATAACAAATAAAAATTTTTATTTTTCATCTGGGAGTGGAATATCATTTAATTCATTTTGTGGTTGGGAAATTGTATTAAATTTATTCTTCGAATTTGATGACTTGAAGTAAAATTGCGGCGGTGCAAACGCTTGATTTCTTTCACTTCGCTCTCTGTTTAACCAATCGGTTTCGGTCACTATAAAAAAAATTTAAAAATTTTAATTTGTAAAAAAAAAAAATTTTAAAAATTAAAACTCACTCATTTTCTTCGCAGTGTTTTTCTGAAAACTTTCATTTCGTACACCAATTTTGCCCCTATCCCATGGTCGCACGGCTTTCGGCACCTCTTCGGCCACTGGTGGCTCAATTGGTGCTGCCTGAGTCTCCTCCGCACTCTTCGTTTCCAATTCTTTTTCAGATCCAGACGAATCTTCGTCCGGAGGCAAAACGATGCTTTTCCTTTCTTGAACTTTCGCCAAACGTGCTTGTAACATCGCTTTTCGTTTTTCTTTTAATTTCATTCGGTTTGTTTTATTATTTTCAGTCTAAAATAGAAATTAAAATTAATTTTATGTATTTTTCGAATTTTATCGGGATTTTATCAGAATTACAAACCTGTTTTCTAAAACTCTCCAACATTTCGAATTGTTTCTTCCTTTCAGCTTCCTCCATTGAAAAAGCGTAATAACCAACGCCGTGATTACGGATTTCTATAAAATAGTACATAAAAATTTAAAATGTAATTTTAACAAACAAAAAATTTTTTTGTTTGTATTTCACCTCGTTGTTGGACATTTTGGTAATGAATTGGACCGATTGGTTCAGAATTTTGCATTTCTTCTTCTTCTTCTGCTTCCCATTCTTGTCGCTCGATTTCTCTCTGCATATCGTCTGATAATAAATCATTTCCTCTACTCCACCTCTCAGTTTCGCTTTTTTCTGGTTCGCTCCGTCTGTTAAATAAATTTAAATCCAATTTTCTTCAAAATTATAAAAAAAATTCATAACAACCTTGTCTGTTTCAGCGATTGATCAATTCTACTTAAATGATCCAAATCTTTTCTCATGCAACGCCGAGATCGACCAAAAGAATCGACGTAATCAACCCTATAAACAATTTATAAAAATTTAAATTCACTTTATATTTGTCGCAAATAAATAATATTTTACCATTCTTCGTCGGGATTTGTCGATTCATTAGCGTCTTTCTCTGTATCTGAATTTTCTTCTGATTTTCCATCCGATTTTTCATCATCTTCTCTTCTTTTCTCTTTTATGGAATTAATAACTTTCCTCTGGAAATCGACGAGATAAAGTTCACCCGTCTCATCATCTACAATTTTCGATTTAATTTATTTTGTATACAAATTTTTGTTTTCGTGTTTTACCTGCTGGTAAACTTTGCGTCATCTGCTCGTAAATTTTCGTCTTCGCTTCCAGAGCTTTTCTAAAATTACATAATTAAAAATCTCACAAATAAATAAATAAAACGTAGAAATAAAAACCTGGATTTTAATAAGGCATCTTCTTCTTCGGCGCGTTCCTCAAAATCACGTTTTGATCGCTCTTGTAAACCTTTGTTTTGTTTTGTCCATACATTCGGTCTCTGATATAACAAAACCATCATTTTGTTACTTTTCTAGTCGTTTGATTATCTGTCAATCATAAATTACCTTTGTAGTTTGCTTCGGAGTTGGTTTCGTATGATTCTGAACTTTCTGCTTTTTGTATTCTTCTTGTTTCCGATATAATTCGGCTTTTAAACCAAGAAGCTGAAAGATAAAATGTTAAACAGTGATCTCTTCAAAGTTGTTTACAAAAATATACTTACAGACGACGCATTAACTTCTATTTTCTTGCTTTTATTCATACTGAAATAATAGCGATCTGATGTTGTTTACTAGTTCTGCCCAAGGGACAGATCTGCGCGACCAATAAGGGCCGAGCTTAAGTTTCGGCCAATCACGGCCATCGCTTCTATTTAATAACGTCATTGCCCCCACTAGATCCCACGAGCTTGATCTCGCGGGATCTTTAAACTTCTTCCAACTGGTAATGAATATTAAATGTTTACAATATATTTAATTATTGTAAATGTTTCTAATATATTTCATTTTTCTAGTAGTGCGCTTTACCAGAAGTAAAAGTTGGATTTATTTACTTCGTCGCGTCTGTGCGGTTCTCTGTCACCAAGAATAGATAAGAGACAGTCTCTTATCTATTCTTGCTGTCACGTGCCTCCGACACCCCCTCTCCTTACCTTATAAAAGCAGCTGTTATCTGTCTAACACATCACATCAGTACAGAACTGTGTGTTAACGCCAACACTTCTTCATCTATATAGCAAATTACCAATAACCATTTTATTATTCAGTAAAATTGGCCGATAACCGTCACAATAACCATTTTATTATTCAGTAAAATTGGCCGATAACCGTCACAAAGAACTCCTATTAAGAATGGAAAAATTTCGACAAGATAAGTCGTGCATCGACGTCGTAATGGAGTGTAGAGACGGCCCAGTCTACGCCCACAAAAACATCTTAATGGCATCCAGTACGTATTTCCAGGCCATGTTTGCAACCGATATGGCAGAGAAAATTTCGGGCCGAGTACAATTTCCCACTGCATCTAAAGACACAATTGAAATCATCGTTAAATACTTAGTCTATACTTTCCAGGAGTTACCAAAGACTGGGTTCCAAAGTTACCAAATCCAGGAGTTACCCGAAGACTGGGTTTCCTTCAGGGAACTCATTCAAACGTGTCACATGATGCTACTCGACAAATTAATCGAAGATTGTTTCGAACAGAAAACAAAACATTTGAACGCTGAAAAGTTTTTCGATTTGTGGACCATCGCAGTCGATTTCGATTGCCACAAAAAGGAACCCATGCAGCGTTATCTTAAAAACATCATAAAAACAATTTTCGTGGATAAAACATTGCAAAATTTGACCGAAGAATACATTACCAAATTGTTAGAATGCATTTACTACAAAAGGAATTGCGCAGAATGCATTTCCACTGCATCCAAAGTCACAATCGAAATCATCGTTAAATACCACTATACTTTACAAATCCACAAGTTACCCGAAGACTGGGTTTCCTTCAGGGAACTCATTGAAATGTGCCACATGTTGCAACTTGACGAATTAATCGACGAATGCTTCGAGCTGAAAACCAAAAATCTAAACCCAAAATACTTTGTCGATTTGTGGACCATCGCAGTCAATTTCGATTGCCACAGACAGAGACCCATGCAACATTGTCTTAAAGACATCAGAACCATCCACAAGTTACCCGAAGACTGGGTTTACTTCAGGGAACTCATTCAAATGTGCCACATGTTGCAACTCGACAAATTAATCGATAAATGCTTCGAGCTGAAAACCAAAAATCTAAACCCGAATGACTTTGTCGATTTGTGGACCATCGCAGTCGATTTCGATTGCCACGAAAAGGAACCCATGCAACGTTATCTTGAAAGCATCACAGAAACCATTTTCATCAACCATCAGGAAACATTCCAAATTGTGATTCGACATTATTTCAAAAATGCAATATGCCTCCATTCCCTCACTTAATTTAAAAATTCTTTGAATTTTAATAAATTATTCAACTCAAATTATTATGACTATTATAGTCTATATAATAGTCATAATAATTTACGGCTTGCCATAGCATATGATTTTATATCATTTATATTTATATCACGTGATTCCATCCCCCCCTCCCCATCACTTCCATCTATAAATACCTCGATCAATCGCTTCATCAATCATACCGAGATTTTTGTCCAGTTTTTATTTGTTTATTTGTTTATTTTTGAATTTCGAATTATTTCCCAGTATCTTATAGGAAGTCAGAGACAATAGAAACAAAAATAAACTTACGTAACTAAACTGCAGACATAGAAAAAAATTTACTTTTATGTATTACATTTTTTACAGCATAAAAAACTTTTTATGACAAAGCTAAGGTAGCGAGTGACATATAATAACCATTTTTAGCCCAGGATTGACGTTGCGATACGTGAATACTCGTTATGTGCACTTCTCCGAAATTATAATCACCGAATTTCTAATTAAAAAAACTAAAATTAAAACAAAAACTGGATTAAAATTAATAACTTTTTACCTTTAATATCTTAGTCGCGTCAAACGACTCTCTCTGATTAGATCTCGACATTTTCGTGTCAGACTGACTCATCCCCAGTTCACCCGAATCGTCTTTACGAAAAAGAGTATTCAGAAGCGTCATATGCAATTTAACCCTTTCGTGTTGCTTTTGCATAATTCCTTCGTGAACAAACCGGTCTACTAAATGGTCCGCGACCAACTGCAACCTATATACATAATTATAGTCTTAAAATTCAAAGAATTTCATTAAAAAAATATTAAAAAATAAAAACCTATTTCCACTTTCACTCGGTTTAATTTTAGCGTATAAAACATCGACTTCCGCTGGATCGTCGTTCATATATTCCAATCCTTGAACTTGAATTTTTAGCGGTTCCTTTTTAAGTATAGATCTAAAAAAAAAATTTAATAAAAAAATTTTAATAAATAATTTTCTCCTACTGAAGAACGTCGTTGCATTCTGCGAGGAGTTTAATGGCCATATCTCTTTCCCGTTTATCCAAAAGTGGCATTGTTCCAATCGTTAAGTGCAATCTTTCAGGTTTTTGGAATAAACTTCTATTTAAACTTCTAGACTTTAAAAACACACGGTTAAAATTAGTTATTCTCGTTTACAGTCAGCGAAATTTATGTAGAATTGAGTATCTTACGCCATCGCATTCACGTAAAACGTCGTCGCAAAATTCTAAATATCTCGATTTCAAATCGCTCATAGGAACCGACACAAAATGTGTAAACGCCTGCCTTTGACGCGCAGATTCAACTATCAATTCGATTCGATTTCTAGCTGACGCTATTTGACTCTTGGAAAACCCAGTAATAGCTATAATAAATACACAAATATTAATAACGTTTCTAGTAAATTAAAACAACGTCAACAAACTTATATCTCCCTCTTCGTATACTCTAGGAATGTAAAGTAACGTTTTTGTTTCCAATTCAATTCGTTTTCGAGTCGCTCCATTCAGTCCGACGACATTTCTGAAATATCCTTTCGCCACTTGCATGCTCGTTTTTAATTTTCCATTTGGTAATTTTTCAACTTCAAAATGAGCATCGCAGGGTTCGTCTTGACACGCATACTGAACCGCTAAATTTAAAAAAAAAAATCAAAATTCACTAATAATCCATCAAACCAAAACCACACACTCACGTTCATCCGATTCCTCTTCCAATTTATTCTTATTCCCCAACCCATCCTCCGTAGGATACTTCCTATAACACCTTCCACCGAGCCAAACAAGTTGCGGTTTTAGAACGTCCATTTTGATTTTATCTTGCGCCATCTTTTATCAACTCTCGAAGAAAACAAAACCGTAAATACAGTTGGGCAAGAACAATCTTTATTCCGTTAACTATATGAAAATACAAAGTCACAATAATGAGAAGCAAATATTCACGAGAAAAAAAAAACAGTGGCTTAATTGCACATAAAAAGGCACATTTTTCCCTCTTTAAACAACAAGGCAACAAGCTCCTTACCATAGGAGTAGGGAAAGGTGAGCTGTCCACTGCATTTCCGTTATTTCCACTGAAATCACTACGTCGATACAAATTTCATTCAAAAAAACGAGCGTATACAAAATTCATCACCAAACGCAGAGCGACTGCGCACTTACGTATATCATCCACATCAAATCAAAATGGCCATCTCACCTCAGTTTCCCTCCAAATAAAAGGATCTTGTTGGAAGCACCATTAAAAAAATTCTTTAAAATTTTCCTGCCTTTTTTTTTTTAAATAAAATTTAAAAATTTAAAAAAAAAATTAAATTAATGAAATTTTCGGAAAAAAAAAATTGAAAAAGTGGAAACTACTTGGCATGTAATCAAAACTGATTGTAGAGAGCACCGAAATGGTTACAACACTTGCCTTTATTTAGTAAATTTCGCATTTTTTGCTTCTTGAGGTTATTTTTAAATTTCATTCTTAGTATGAGAGGGAAAGGTGCTTGAAAGAATCCTGGGTTATAGTTTTAGCACCATACAAAGATGATTTGTTGCACCTTTTCACCTTTTTAAATATGTTTAGACGATATTTGGCAAATTCTAAAATCCGGCGAGTTTTTTCAATTTTTGTAATTTTTTAATTCTCATTTTTATTGTAATAATAAACATCACAGTGACATCATCAGATGGAAAGAAAACTTCCAAGTCAAGCGTATAAAACTCGAGTTTCTAGTTTCTTTCCACGATTTTTTGGCCAGAATCACAAATTGTGAAAGCGAGAAAAAAATCATCGATAATCTAAAACTGAAAAGGTAAAGAAATTTTTTTTTAAATTTACAGAATATCACCAAGTTTATCAGAAAAAAAAATTATTTAAAAAAAGAAAAAAAAAAAAAGAACTATCAGCTACACAAAAAGATAATTGTCCAAAAGTCACTGACTTTAAAACACAAAGTTGAATTCATCACAAACTTAAATTCTTAAATTGAAAATCAGTAATAATTAAAAAAAAAATGAAAAAACACTCAATAATATTATTGGCCACAGGAAAATTGTCAACAATTTAGTTTGGTCCTGTCAGAACATCATTAGGGCACCGGGAGGGAAACCTGCCCTCTTCATTTCTCGGGCAACCCTTTTTTGTAAAACCGCTTCTTTCGTCACTTTCGGGGGGAATGTTGTCCTTAATTTACAATTCCACATAAATTGAGCATATTTAAATGAAAAAAAAAGGAAAAAACTAAAAAAAATCGAAAAATTCAATCAGTTAACGAATAAGTAGCCGTAGAGTCGTTGTTGGGTTGCCGAGAAAGAGGCGAGATCTCGGAGCAAATCATTGATTAAACAGTCACAGTATTTTTTTTTGTACACGTTGAAATTAAAACGTTTCTTCGCTCGATCTTTACAAAGCACTAAGACGACGGATTCGGTGGTTGAGGGTTCGGCGGCGGTTGGGCCAATTTAGCCAATGTCTCTTGAGAAGCAGCGGCTCTCAAAATGCTGTTTTCGTATTCCAATTGATTGATTCGGTCCATCAATTCCGTGATCTTCTCTTTCAAAACGTCTACTTCCTCCCTCACTGCGAACATCAAGTGCGACTTGACCAAATCCTGGATTAAAAATAAAAATATTTTAATAATTTATACATTTTTTTAATTTTATTGTTTTATATATTTTTTTAAAGAAGTGAGATGGCATCGATTAACCGCTTCGCAAAATTTTGAAAAATTGTAAAAAATTTATTTTAGCTTAGCCGGCTTAGCCAGTTTTATAAAATAATTTAATTCTAAGCTTGTTTACGTCTATTTTTATAACCGTAATATAAAATTGTTATTGAAATTGACGTTTACAAGCGCAAAATCAAAAAAATTGATTTTGTTTCAATGTTATTTCGAAACAGCGAATTGAGAATTTTAAAAATTTAATTCTAATTAAATATTTTTTAAAAACCATTATTATTTTCAATTTCATCTCTCACTCCTCTTAATTTTCGTAATTTCCAAAATACTCACCATCGCTTGCTCGATTTTATTATCAATGGCAACCGTACTTGAACCAGAAGTGCTATAAAAATAAAAAAGAAATAAATAAACATAAAAAACGTGATTTATAGCGAGAGAATACAAACGACTGACACATTTATGCATGAATTAATTGAAACGAGAGAGACAAAACGTCGTTATTAAACGGAATCACCCAACACACAACAAATGGCGGCCTCACTGCGTCACTGACGCAATGCCAACCCACACCCGTCCTTGTTTTAACCTCATTTCGCGCTCTCGGCCGACCGATCCGAGCCTAATTCACCTGCGATTAAAGCGGCGACTCCGAGCGCTGATCCGCCGTTTGACAAGCTCCACGTTTCGTAGCCATCGCGCACAGACGCAACAAAGGCAGCCGCAGAAAGGGGGGGGTAGAGCTCACCCAGCCGCTGCCTCTGCGTCTGCCTAGGCTAGCGTTCTGTGCTCTTGCCAGCCGGTTCCAACCGGTTCAGACATCTGGCATCTCCGTGTTGCCAACGCGAATCGACTAAAGTGTGGTCGAATATTCGGTTTTTTGAAGGTTTTTGCTCGTTTTTTGAGGGTTTTTTGGGGGTGGGGGGTTTTGTGGGGGTATTGAAGGGTGTTTGAGGGATTTTGAGGTGGGAAGGGTTGGGGGGAATTGATTTTGGATGGTTGGGGTTTTTGAGGAGTTTTGGTGAGGAGTTTTGGTGAGTTTTTTAAAACTTTAATGGGTTTGAGAGGAAATCGATTTGTTTTTGGGGTTTGAATGTTGGGGGAATCGAAATAAATCGAATTTTTAAACGACAAATTGATAAAATTGTATTTTTAAATCAATTTTTTACGATTTTTTATGACTCATTTAACAAAATTTCGATAAAACATATCAAAAATGCACCGAAATTACGATAAAAAATCGACAAATTCCTCGATTTTATTAATTCCAACCTCGCAAAATAAACAAAAAACCAAAACAAATCCACTTTCCACCCCAAAAAATAAAAAAAAACAACTTTCCAACCCATTCCCCAAAACCCATCACCAATTTCCTCAACCGTCAACCCCTTCAATCCCAAAATCCCACGTAAAACGTAACCTACCAAAAAAAAAACCATCTAGGAAAAGGAAAAATAAAAATTCCCACACTACACTACGGTATAATTACCAATGCCGGAAATAATTATCAAAACTCGCACCATTATCCAAAATCCAAAAAATCAACAAACAAATCTAATCACCAAACCAATAAACCACCTACTCTCCCCTTACAAAAAACAAAAAAAAAACTCCAAACCCCCTTCAAAACCCCGACTTACCAACCCGACTCCATAAACTCAAATTCCCCGTTGCTAAGAAATAAAACAAACAAACAAAAAAAATCGAAAAAAACCCTTTACTTACAACAACCACCAAATAAACTCCGCATCGTCCGGAAACTGCGGCGAAATGATGGCCATTTGTTCTTTCTTATTAATCATATTACTATAAGCAACAACTTGCACGTCAGTCATGTTTGTTTTGGTTAAAAAGTGAAAGATTGGCGACGCGAATTGAAAAAATCGGAAAATCGATTTTGCGAAAATCGAGTTGTCTGGGTTTTCAAGTCATGAAATAAAAATATTCCCAAGACTGCGTGGCGACGTTGAATCTGAGGTAATTTTGTACAAGTGTTGGATGTGAGTTTGTTTTCCGTTTTGACTCGCGCCGCTGCTCGCAGCTCCTTTTTGTAGGCGAGTTGTCTCGCGCTAATCACTGGTTGGTCGACGATAAAAGGCACAAAGCCCACTGGTTCAACCAGCCGGGTAAAACTTGGCACACGAGCCAAGGTCGTATTTCCTTACGAGAGAGAAATCAAAAGAAAAATCAAAGGGAATTTGACCCGTATTTTCTTTGATTTTTTTTTTAAAAGAAATTTTTTTTTTTAATTACCGATTTTGTAATTTTTTTTTTTTTTTTTTGTAATGATGTTGAATCACGTGGTGCGAAGTTTTGGAAAGTAAATTTGGGCGCGTGCGCAGTGAGGGGATTGGAGTTTTGGATGTTTGCGAAAGTCGTAATTTTTTTTTTTTTTTTTTTTTTTTTTTTTTGGGGGGGGGGGGGTTTAA
>JAQIXT010000352.1:0-40796 GCA_034700445.1 Stenotaenia linearis
CAACCCCCCCCCCCCCCCCCCCAAAAAAAAAAAAAAAAAAAAAAAAAAAAAAATTGTCATCAATAAGAACTGAAATAAAATTTTAGAATCACTGAAAGGAACTCAAGTGTTGTAAAAAAAAATTGAGAGAAAAGACAGTTTGTCACCAGAAATTCTCCATTAACAGGAAAATCGAACGAAAGAGGTAATTACTACGGGAAAACGGGAACTCTTTATTCACTGCGAATAAAAAAACGATGCAATAAGCCGAGTGTGCAGGATCGACTCCTATATCCGTGAAGTAAAGGTGGGGCGCATGATATGTTAAATTTCATTAGACGATGAATGAGTTTCTACCACCTTTTTGCCCCGACTCTAACACGGCACCCAGCTCGAAAAAATTTATCGTCTAGTCGGAAGGTGGAATGTAGACGAGGGAGATTTATTCCTTCTTAGTTCTTGCGATCTAATGAGGTCCCAGCTAAGCCATCAGCCTCATCATTACACGGAAAAGAATTGCTCTGTGTCCAATACACAAGGTTTATAAATGATGACGCACTTACAGGTAATTTCTCTTAAAATTTCCAAACCAGAATTTTTCTTTCTGTGACATGATGAATTGCGAGTTATGCGGAAAATTTGTGGCGATCGCGTTGTCAATGTAAACTGCGACAAATTTAACATAGTTACTAAAATCCTTCAGGCGTAAACACCATTCAAAATTTCAAACTTACGAGTAATCGTTTAATGTGCGTAAAACATCAAAATTTAATTTTTGATCGAGCGCATCGTCTTCGCGAGTTATTTACTCATTTGCGGTTTCTAAATGTGCTTATTAGAAAATGGGCGTATTTAAATTGAATTTTTCATGCAGACTGGTCAGTATAATAAAAATTATAAATTCGCAGTTAAATCTTGCACGGCTCATTCGGGAAACGCACAATTTAATGGCAAATAAAGGCGTTATCGTGCTTATGTTTATGCGAATAAACACATCATAACATTGAATGACAAATTGAGAAAATGAGTGGCATTGAAATTATTTTTGGATTTTGTTACGAGCTTCAAATCCTTTTCACCTATAAATTGGAGAACAGTCCCTGGTGAGATAATAATAGGAAATGATCAATATTTTCCAAGTTCAAATCTCTGTTGATCCCGTTTTAACAGTGGATTAGCGAAGCACTGAAGGTGAAGGAGAAATCGAAGTGTACTCAGAAACTAAATGTTAATGAAATGTTTAAAAAAGTTAAATATATGTTGTTATAGAAGTGCGTAATGAGAAAGTTGGAAAATAAACAAAGCAAAAGCACTCACGACTAAGCAATTACTATATTTATGTCAATAAATTGTAATTTTTTTTTCTTTAAGGAATATATTCAAAATAGCCAAAAATAAAGAAAAAGACGTTCAATCTGCGGATCAATTTTTTTCCACTCTTGTTTTGTTATCACTTTTCATTGTCAAAACCGAACGTGACATTTACATGCACCTGGGCACAAAAAAGCGGAACAGGTTAGAAAAATAAACTTTTGACATTTTCAACAGCACTTTAGTTTTTAAAACGTTGCAAATGTTCTACTTGAAAAATTTGTTGCACCTTGGGTTCTGCGAGTCCTAATGCAATTCCTGGTCAAGGAAAAGGTGACGAATGGAAGCGATTTGCTCAAGAAAATGGGCGGACGTAAGAGCAGAGGTCCTAGGCGGCCTCTGAATCCAGTGACAGGGGGGTTTAGTCGTAAAACTGCGTCTAACTCTTCCAACCCTACACTAACCGATTATGGTTGACCCTTTTTTTCACCACTGGAGCTCATAAACTGTGTTATGGGCAGAGGGAAAGAGATTTTGTAATGAAAATTGTAATTTTAAGCTTTTGGTCTATAGTTGAATCGATTCGCCAGCAAAACGGTTTGATATCTAGAACAATAAGTAGCTGATTGTAAACTATGTCATTTAAATGAGTTTTTGATGGGCGCAAAGCGCTGAATTTATCACGAATAAAAAAAGGGGACATTGCAAGTTTTCTCTTGTCCTCATGTACTGACCTCTTATAATGGAGCTGCCACTCAAGCAAGAAAACAGACTGCAGTGTGCGCACAGATGAGCTGCCATTCAAACGTGGTGCAGACGCCATCTCAGTGGTGCATAATGGATAGGCTTGAAATACGCAGATCTAACGCGAGTGAGTGTACTTAGAAAAAGTGGGAGGGAAAAAAACTATGGATAAATTGAATTCTTATCGTGAAAGATAGTCCGACAAGTGTGACAACGGCATCTCCGCTCATTTTCGCAAATTCTTCTCACAGTTTGAAAATAGGAAACAGAACGGATGCTTGATTAGATATAAATGAATAAAATTTCCGCTTCAAATGGTGCGAATCGAACTTTTGAAATACCTTGAACATGTCAAGACCCAAGACTGTATTATTCGATTTTGTATGCAGGAAATGTCATGTTTTGAAAACTTACATTAAACTTAACTTCTTTTTTTCCCTCAGTTTGGATTAGTTTTGGCTGGGTCAGTGGCAGGTTATTGATTGATAAGTCAGCATCGTGCTTTCATAGACTTAAATGTGGACTTGGGGACTGTCAAAGACAAAAGCGTCAGTCTTCCGAATGGCCGACTACGGAAATGAAAAGGGAGGAACCACAACCACACATGCGCCCTCCCTCTTTTGTGGATGAAATCGACAGCAGAAACTCACTCGAGTGTGGGAGCTTGTCAAAAGCACCTTAATTTATTGCAACAACTTGTCAGAAATTCTTATGATTAATTTGCAGCGTGGTCAATCCTTTGAAAGAGCTTCCTTTGATAATTTTTATATTCTTTTTATAACCGTCGCTTTTCTGTTCCTCTATACATTCGATTTGAGTCTAAGACGTAGTGGCAAAATGTTACGAGACCTAATTAACCTCACCAGGAAACGACCTGTCACAAAGGTGCACCTTTCCCAGTAATCCTTCCAAACCCAACTGTACCTACTGTCCCTTTGCCGTTTGGCAAAACGCCAATTGCTCTTCTCTTCCGTTCGCCAATCGACGTCCCTTGTCTCGCACAACAGAAAATCTTCCTTTTGGCATGATTATTCCCTCTTGGCAATTAATCTACAGAGCCAAGAGATGACAGAAACGTAGGGTAACAGATGATGAAGGCGATCAGAAGATCATTAGTGTGTCTTCTCATTTCCACATTAGCTTTAGGAAATTTCCAGTTATGCTTGTCAAGCAAAACAGAGAGAAAGGAAAAATCTTTTTCTCAAAATAAAGGTCTCATTTCTCAGTTCTATTGATTGATGCGCATGCCTGGTATGTTATCTTAATCACGAAAGTAAAGAATTCTTTCTCGGTGGTGTGGTGGCTTTCTCTAGTTGAGAACATTATTGATTTTTGCATTCGACTGTAATTAAAAGTCTTTTTTTTAATACGTTGGGGGGAAGAAGAGAGAAAAAAGAGGGCGAAGAAAGATTGAGAAAGTACACAACTCCAAATTGGATCTTAATCCTAATAGTGTGAAAGACTAAAGACAAGCATCTAGTAGGTAAATTTGTATGGCAAATCTTAAACCAGCCCGTGTCCCCTAACAGTTCATTTACGACGCACCATTACCAAGACACATTTATCAGACAAGAAGAGAAAATTTTCGATGGTACTTTACTTTTCTTTTCCTTTATTTGCACCCGTTCTCGGAGGGTTTGCGAATTGCAATTGCGATAGCAAAGACATGACTAGTGTTGTTCTGTACAACTACATGATGAATGGGTGGTAACGATGGCGGACTGATAAGACGCCGGAGATGAATGGCCACCGCAAGATGCTCGCTGTTGCGAGGCCTCATATTTCTCTTGGCAGCTCAACTCCGAACAGCACCGCTCATTACACGGTGGTGAACGAGTGACTAAGAAAAAAAATAAAAATAAAAAACGTGGGAGTTTGCTGGTTTTGGTTGTGTTGGGTCGGCATAAAGGGGAAGTTGAATTCCATCGTTTACAATCTTTGTTTTCTCTCCACGAAAATCTGATGATTTTTGCAGGTGGAAATGATTTTGGGTCGGAAAAAGGAAAGGAACACGATCTACCGCTGACGCCTGTGGCATCACGGTGCCATCGGATCCCACAAGGGCCATTGGCGTCTACCATTGGCTCAGTGATCCTCCAAAGAAAATAACAAAATCAAATCGCCTTAGAGAGGGAGCAAGAAAGGGGAAAAAGAGGTGCACGAAGAAAAATAATCGCCTTGAGTAGCAAAGGAGGGTTGCGTTGCATTGCTTGGAAATGCAAAAACGGAATCTAGTAAATAAATGCGTTTTTCAGGTACATCAAAGAAGGAAGAAAATGGAAGGGGAAAGAGCGAGAGACCAAAAAAGGACGAGAGAAGATAAAAAAAATAGAAGGAAAAAAAGTAATTTTGAAAAAACCATTTCTCAAACGCAGTCTGATGTTAACATATTTCCAATTCACTCTTCATTAACTCCGTTCTTTGCCGTACAAAGCAAATGAATGTCTTTTCATTAAATTTTACATTGATTTATTCTCTTTTGCTCTAAGTTCATTTTCCAAGAGTTCATCCGCGTATCTCAATGTTAATGACGCGCACGCAAGCGAAAGGCAAGCAAAAGCCTGCCATGTGAATTATAAGGAGAGAAGGTCAATCTGAAAACCTATGAGCACGTGCTCACTGTTTATGTCGAAATCCAACGTTTCCATCTGATTGACCAAACGAAGACGTCGTCTTAAGAGCACAGAGGCAAATGAGTGTACCACCTGCTGCTTCCCGCTGCTATAAAATTGCCGCCTCCTTCGCCATTTATCAAGGACATCTTTATCTACGCGTGCTTGACGTCATCTGTGCTACTGGTGTTTCTTCCAGTTCGGTTCTCGAGTTCTTTCGTTGCAAATAACTATTTTCGTAAATGACGCACAATTTAGAGTTGGGCAGCCTGCTCGTGATGAAGGCAAGCGTTGAAAAGGTCGCTGAATGAGCAGAGCCGAGCGGAATAAGAGAAAACATTTCTATTCAACCGGCGCCAGCATCACATCACGAGATTTAAGCAGCGATGGAGTGCCAAGTGGTGTGTGGGCAGCGATGAGGTCTTCATCTTATCAGACGGAACTAGCGAATCAATGGGAGACCTAATTAACTGACCACCTTCTCCACGTTAGAGGCCACTCCAATCACCCTTCTGCTGGTTATGTTGGAGGACGGAAAGCGACTTTCACCGACGGAACAAGTCCAGTGATTGTCCCCCGACCAGCGAGTCAGCGGCCAATTTGAGCGGCAATTGATTCGGACCTACCCCTTTTATGGAACTTTCTATTCTTTTCATCTCGTCGTAGATTTTCAATTTTAAATCAAAAATTCTCAATTCGAATATTTTAAAGTTTAAAATCGAGCGTTTCGATAACTAAGAGTCTTAAGACTAGAGTAATTGGATATTTTATTGATCTTTGTTTGCACTTCATCCCGATACTCGCCTAAAGGAGAGTGGAAATTTTCCAGAAATCTGATAAAGTGATTCGTAAATGATTTGCACACTCATTTTACCCGAGCAATAAACCTAGAGGAAATGTAGATTATGTTTACAATACAATTTTTCAAATTTAATATTAGTTTACTGGTGGTCTGGACAGTTTGAAGTAGTGGTTACGCGTTTTAAAAAGTGCCAGCCGTCAAATCTCTTGGCACTGTCTATTGACCCTCTCCCACCTCTTCTTCTCAGAGATCGCCATCCGGTCACTTCCCACACGTCAATCAATGGAGTTCTTGGAATTCGCACCACTCGCATAGGAAAAATAAGATGCATTGAACAAAAATCAATTGAATTCCGGCGCATCAAGCCAAAAATAACCTATTTTTCACGGTAATCTGAAATGACACTTTGCACGTAATGTGTGAAGTGGGCACAATTACTATATCTACTGTTTGTAATGAATCTCATTTTTCTATTTGTAATCCCGAGGGTTGTTTCTCAAGGTGAATTTCATTACGCGGAAAAGAATGTTTACTATAACACACAAGTTTCTGCTATCACGAGGGAACTCTGGGTCGATCAATGTGTAACGCAAAAAGCGTGAGACTCGACTATCGTTTCATTTATATTTAATGCAGGCCACCTGCTCCTAATGCAAGACTTTTGTACTTGAAATGGACCAATCTACTTGATTATTTCTCGGACATAATACCTGAATAATGTTTTTTAAAGTTTGTTATTGGTTATTGCACGGAAGCTCAGAATTGTACATCAATAATGATTTGAAAAGATTAATTGAAGTGTAAACAATGCTGGGTTTTGTCTGTTTTGCCTAGCCAATATTTTGTTTTTTGATTTCTGAACATGATGATGTTATCGAGTCAATTGATGGCTTATAAATATGTTGGCAAATGGGTTGAGAGAACAATGGAAAAGAAGGAAGTTGCAAGTTGTTATCAGTGCAGTGCAATCAAGCTCGCCAATTGCATTTTTATACAGCATTTCCCAACAAAATAAACATTAGCGCAAAATTGCACAAAGGCTGTTTGTTGGAGATGCTATTGCACAACACCTTCAAAAATCTTCTCGCGAAAAGGGGTCTTAAACCAACTTCCATCTTGTTAACTGTTGATGATAGAGGCCACTCCTTAATCCTGTTATTAATCCTCGGTTGATAGCGGCCATTCAACAGTCCTCTCATCACCAATCGCCCGACTGTTGCGTCAAATGTTTATACAGCACTTCATATTAAGAAAGAACGACTGCAAACGTATTTAAAAAAATCAAAAGTAAATACCGTTTTTCGATTTAATTTTGCTAATGATTATTAATTTTTCTATGCATGTGGGAAACCACACCATGTACTCCAGCTGTTTGCAAATTTACATCACATAACTTAATTGCTCATTTCCCATTTCCTAACGAAAAAAATAGAAATTTCCTTGGTTTTGTATAGCAGCAACCTTTGCTTATAAGGTCAACCAATTAAACACATCTGTGCTATCAAGAAGGAATAAGGAATAAATATCAAAGAGCTCATTTCGCAAGGAAAAAGTGTCTAATTTACACTAAAGTGCCTCTATGTATGCTTATTACGAATAACTAGGATCATTTATTTTCATAATCCGAGGGAATAAATCGAGCAAAGGGGAAATTCATAAATTCCCCCCTCACTTATGCGAGTTTACATTAGGTTTATTGTGTTTTGAAAGCAACACACAAGTAATGCATAAAGAAATTTCGTTAGAAAAATTTTTGCTAATCCTCAAACTGCAAAGCTCGCAGTTGTCCACACGCAGAGTAAATGACATGGTCAAAGCCTTTAGTCTACATTGATCAATTAATTCTGCTAGAGCCCGGCGTGCGCCTTTCAGCACCTGCCGTTACGCACATGGAATTTATTGCAATGAGCCGAGACACTGAGGTGACACGTTGCGACCTTCCATTCTATGCGCATTTATAAAATGCTTCGTCCACTCTACAAGTATACTATAGCGCTACTACGTTAGCAAACGATAAAACAGATGCTGACAACACATGCTCCACGCAAAATAGCGTCTGCTGCTTCAGCGAACTATTTTTTTCTTTGTAAATTTTTTTTTTTTTGGGTGGGGTCTGCTGGATGCATCCTTATCAGCGCAACATATGAAGTTTTAGAGATGAGTAACTTTTTTTTCCGCGCACACAAAATGGTAACATTAAAATCCCATTTGTAGAAAGCTTTAGATTGATCACCAAAACTCGCCAAGTTGACAATTCTGTACATAAAGACAGGTTATTGTGTGTACACACTTGTGGTGTGGTTGAATCGTGTGGTGGTGCGAGATAAAAAGAGAAAATTACAAATCAATTTTTCATTCACGTTTAAAAGATTTTTTATATATTATCTTTCAGTCTTTTTTTTTTATTTTTTTATTTTAG
The DNA here is from genome assembly GCA_034700445.1 of Stenotaenia linearis. Classification (NCBI taxonomy): domain Eukaryota; kingdom Metazoa; phylum Arthropoda; class Chilopoda; order Geophilomorpha; family Geophilidae; genus Stenotaenia; species Stenotaenia linearis. The sequence goes on from JAQIXT010000352.1 coordinate 7,868, forward strand.
TTCTTACTGAGGTTATATATTAAGTTGACACCTTGGCTCAAACCCATTCTCGCCCTATCTTCTGAGATAGATTCTGACTCCCTTTGATTGCACCGATCTGACTCCCCCAATAAAAAGTAAAATGGCGCCCATGTGCACAATGGCCCGTGAATTTCCTTTTTCCCATCTCCATGATGAGGAATCAAATTGTCGGTAAAGGGGAGAACTCGTGGCCCCTTTTTTCTTCTTATTTTACAAAAATAAGAGGAAAAAGTGATCGATTTCAACCTTGTTTCAGTTACTCAAAATGAAATCAATAAATCGTTTTGATAATTTTTTAAAACTTAACTGTAAAATTCATTTGCACTGTTTACTATTTTCGATTTATGTGAAATGAGACACGTCACAGTCCCAAGAGTTTTATTTTTTATTTATTTCTCGACTCGAGTGACATTTAATCGATAGTATAAAGTAATTACAGAGCTACCGGTGATTCTCTTCCTTGTTTTTTTTTTTTTAACACCACTGTAGCCATCTGTTTGTGAAGGGATTCCGAACAAATCGAAATATATCATTCAATTTTTAATGTGTAATTTTTAAAGGAAAAAAGATGTAATTGAAAAAATAGATATAATTTTCAAAAAATTTGAAAAAAATTTTAAAAAAGAAGAAGAAATCTTGCCTTGAAACCAAACACGTTTCTCCACTCACATAACGTCAATTATTCATTAAGCTTTGTCGATAGAAATTTTTTTGACATACCGAGCTTGACGGAAAAATTTTTTTATTACATCATTAATAGTATATCAATTTTATTTTGGAATTTATACTTTTCAATATTACGCGCAATGCTACAGCTGGTTTAGTGCACCTCCGTTTACAAATCTTATTTCAAGGCACAGAGTTACACAAGCTGCAGTAAACTCCAGCTGTCAGCACAAAACTCTATTACATTAACATTGCAGAGGAAGGCCCGACTACAATCTTCTTTCTTTTCCCATTTTTTTCCATTATTATTTGCTTGGTATTGAATTTTGGCTTTGCTGCATCTTTCCGAGTCCAAACTTCACCTATTTTTCTCTGTATGTCAAGGTAGGGGTCATTTACGACCTTCGAAATCCTTCCTTTCAGATGCACAGCACGATCTACAAACTATTTTGCTTCATCCAATTGATCCGGCGATATTTCATGCAGAAGAGAATGATAATAACAACTTTGATTTATTTTTGCTTTTTTAGACGTTGTGTCAATTTGAACTGATAACAATGTGATTACGAGAGATTACATCAAATTATTTCGAGATTAAAAAGTACAACTATAGAAATTTGTAATTGCTGTTTGCTCTCTAAGATGAAGTCATTGCAATTTTAATTACTTTTGAATTTTTCATGTTGACTGATTGATTTTTATGGGAAAATTAACAATTTTATGGTTTCTTTTTTCATCATTTTTCATTTTGATTAAAAAATTGAAAATTAATTTTCTTTGATCTATGAAAGGATTATTTTATTTTCTTCCACTAATTAATCACAATTTAAAAGTATCTCTTACGAGCATCAATTTTATTTGCCAGGCACTTAAATTTACATAATTAAGAGTAAATTACTTTTGAATTCAGAAGGTAAAGCACGTGTCAATCAAAATAGAAATTTAATCTATTTTCTTTACTACTGTGATTATTTAATTTTTTTTAAAATTTCATAAAGGAATCAATTACAAGTTAATCGCTTCTTCAGTTACATTTTTATGCTCATATTCCCACGAATCAGTTGGTTATCACAATTCCCTCAGCTGTTCCTCTTTAATATTTCTTCATATCATTTCATAAAAATTTTTAATATCACTTAATACAACAACATTTGCCTGGGTGCCAATTTATTTGCTGGCTTTTATGGCATGCCACTATACACACGCGTGCTTTCCAGGGTGCCCAATTAAATTCACTTAATTCTCTAACACTATTTTATATTTTTATACTTTTTTTCCTGTAATGGTATATAGGGATCTCAGAAAATACGAACATTAGCATTAATATAAAGGGGCCCGCAAAATATTTATGGTCAGATGGAGCATGACAATTGGTATTCTTATACGGGAAACTTCACCAATAATTTGGAAGACGGAGACACAAGCGTCCGAATGGTGAAGAAAACAAATAATGGGAAAACAAACTCAGCAGGAACTAATGAAGCCAAAGGCAGAATGTGGAAACAACAGCTTTTTTTTCAACTCCGTCCAACTAGCAGACATTACCCGCAGAGAGAAGCAATTAAGTGGCGCCGTGTGCACAAAACCGATGACTTTTTGGCGCCAATTTGTTTTAAAGTATTCAAAGGATTGGATAAAAGGTGAAAAGGACATACGTCTTGGGTGGATATAAAAGTTGTATGAACGACATATATTGCCATCACCTGCTTAAAGCGAGTGTGTGTAGACGTGAAGGTGTGCAATTTTCTGTAGCCGCTGTCCCACGCTTGGCTTCACACGTGCGCGTATTGGAAGCTCTCCCGTCCCTCCTTACTCACACTTCCATCCACGCAGGGTTCCATTTATGAGAGCGTCACGCAAGATCTTTCCTATTTTCCCCTGATCGGATGTCAAGGAACATCATCTTCAAATGCGGCCACAAGTACTGTGTGTACACGGTTTTGCAATGGCACAAAAGCATTGTGCGCATGAACAAAATAGTTTTTAGATCAAAGTGGCTGAAACTTAGTGTGGAATGTCACGGAATATCACGTGGGTAGTGAACGTTTGCTAGTCTTCGACATTTATGGAGACAAACGAATTGACATTAAGAACTTTGTCTGTAAATGGGGCAAGTTTTCTACACTTGACATGACATAAAAAAGAAAGAGCAGTGAAGGGGAGGAAATTAAAGTGCACGTAAAATCTAAAAGTTCTTTTTATTATAGTTGATTGAATGTTTTTTTTTAAATTTTATTTTGTTGTTTGTAAGCTCGAAGAAGAATAAAACGAAAAATCGGAAAGAGTGAAATGCAGTTGGCATTTTGTAATTGCGTCAGTTTTCGGAAAACACAATAGTGAAGAAACCAAAGTTAGCCCGTATATGAGTCTTGATATTTGTAATAACTTTTAGCCCAGGGACTTATATCTGCAGTTTTGGTGGCAGCCCGCTCGGAAATGCTGGTTGTAAATTTCAATTTAGTGCCTGTGCCGGTGGGTGCAGTGATTTGTGAGAAACTGGGTGACATCCGAATCTTTTTCTTCGTTTTCCTCAACGCTTATCTGCGTGCAAAAACCGAAGAAGATGTCACTCTGTCGTTACAAACGCATTCAGAGATCCCGAAAATGAAAAGCTGGATAAAAATGGCATTTGGAAGAAAGAACAATGCTTTCTTTTTCATTTTTAATACAATCCGTATAGGCTCTACATAAAAAAAAGAAACATGAGATTTAATTTCATTTTAAAAGGGAAAAAATTGTAAAATGAATTTTTTCCCCTCCTTACTTTTAATTTAAACTCTTATTCATATTTTTTTTACAATTTCGTGTAGGCTTGTATGTGAAATCAATTTCCAACTATAATGGCTTTGGTTATTGAATAAATTTGGGCGCTGGAATACATCAAAGAGGTTGAGCCATCGACAGCACAAAATTGCGTTTTCACCATTTCGGCACGGCCTCCAGTTTCAATTTCCGTTAATTTGTTGAATGATCTATCATTATTACGACCACAAGGGCTTACGTTTGTAATTAGAGAAACAAGAATCCAATCAAGCGTGTGAATATTGACAGAAAGAATCTCCTTAAGTGAATAAATCCAAGTCTAAAGTAAATTTGCTCTTGACAAAATTAATGGTAGACTCATATCTTAAATGCAACACATGTCTTTGCCAAATACTGATTGGCCTTTTGAGCCAAAAGTGGGTGAGGCGGAAAGCGGCTGAAAATCAAATGAGACTTGTGTTTGCTCAAGAGATTCCCGCTTTGCTCTCGTGTTGTGCTGGCGAGCCACAGCACAGGCGGTCAATTGTAAGTAGTTACTCCACTACAAAACAAGAATTTGTAACTCTTAACGATTGTAAATGGCACAAACACCACCACACGTTAGAAACACAAAAGATAAATGAAGGTTGAATTCAGCTTTAAGCAAGGTGTCTGCATGCGCAGGTAAAAATCGAGCAAAGAATCGTTTCGAGCCTCCCGTTTTCAACAGTGTCAATAATTTGAATAGAGCAGGAAAAAAGCAACATTTAATGGATCGAATCAGCAACCAGTTGCATCTGATAGTCGCTGACAAAATCGACTATCGTCCCTTGCATTTTTCCCGCCCACTTTTTTTATTTTAATTTTTTTTTTAGTATTTTTTATGGCTATAACTTATCGATTTCACCGAACAATAACCTTTGTTTACATCACTCCCTCACAGCGGAGAATAAAAAATAGGCAAATACAGTTACACATTAATAAATAACAAGAAAAAAGGAAGAAAAAATAAATTGAAAAGAATATAAGAAACAAGAAAAGAGTACCCATAATTCAATTGGTCCAAGCCAAACTACTGCAGTCATCAGCAGAGTAGCTACAACGACAACAGGATGCGCCAACGATTTTGTCGATCGGAAACGGGGAGAATTAAGGTGTAAAAAAGTAACAACTGACCTGTGTGTATTGACGACAGACTAACAACAAAGACCACGAGGCTGGCGATCCAGCGCAGGCCCACCCACATTTGTGGCGGCCACGATGACGCCAATTGCACACTCAAACGGGCCGAGCGACGAGGTCCGATCTCCGCCCGCCAGCAGCCCTCATGCCGGCGGCCGGTGCTAGCTGCACGGGAAGGGCGACCGGAGCGCCCTTAACCCTCGTGCCAACCAACACATTTTCTGTAACTGTCCCGTGATAAGGTGGCGATGGAGGGCACTGAGGAAGAGCACTGGGAATGGTACTCCTCGAGCTTCAATCTTTCCTCTGACGCGGTCTCTCTACCCCGCGTGCCGAGCAGAGCAGCTGATCGATAGAGATCTGCCATTATGCCGTGCAGGGAAGGTGGCCTCTGAAAAGAGAAATTAGCTCTGATGAGCTTTGAATCGGTTACGTGAATTATATCCAGTAGTTTCGATAAGGAAAATGGTGGGATAATAAAGCCTATAATAATTCGATAAGGAAAAAGTTGAGGAGTAAGCGTTCGACACGAACGCGGGTGTTTGCATGCACGTAACCCTGAAACGAAAATCGAGGCATCCTATTTCGAATTGATTTTTAGATGGCCCAAAACAGCTGATAGGACGGGCGTCGGTGTTCAATTTATTTTGAGATCAGTGGGTAAACGGATTCAGTGATGGAGTGGGTGAAAAGATTTTTTCGCTCCCCTCTTTTTGTTTATTTTTTTCTTTCTTTCGCAATCATGTAAAGCAGCAACCAGTGGAGGGTAAAAAATGATACAATACATCCTCGTATAAACTAGCCACTTGTAATGAAACGGGAAAGAGATGGGGGAGGGGAAGAGTATATAAATTGAAAATGTTTTTAATTCTCGATTGATGTCGAAATTCGTGCACTCGAGTACGGTTCTTGACTTTTTTTAGTCTCTTATTGAATTTCGTTTTGTTTAAAGTTGTGTCACGAGGATTGAACCCAACAATCCTGATATTCAATCACTGTCATCGCTATAGAAGTACCCGTTTTAAGGCGCTTTAACCTGTTTACAACCGATGATAGGCCTATCAACCTCCATTTACCTTGACGTTTTGAACGAGATTTCGTGCTCATCATTTCATAGCCAATGGGAAGATACGATGAAGGGAATAAAGTGTGAAAAAAAAGTTTGCGAAAATATATTTTATCCAAAATAAAAAAAAAGAGTAATAGATGGGTTGCTCCTTTTCATCACTTTAAAAATAAAAAATAAATAAAAAATAAATAAAAATTTTAAAGAAAAAGTCTGTAAATTTTTTTTCCTTGCAATAAACTATTGATTTAGTTGTAAAAGTAGAGAGAAAAGAGTTGAGTGATTGGAAGAGTTTGGTCTTTTGTTTGAGTTGGAGAAACAAAAGACGAATGCATTCATCACAGAAACCCTAGGGACACTAATGATATCTGAAACAAATGGCGAGAAAAGAAACTAATTTACTCCAAGTCTACTCAGTGTCTTCTTATCTTAAGCTACCGTTTAGCTTCACCCTACAGTCTAGATAAAGAGAGTTTAATAGGTGCTTTCCGCTCACTGGGCGGAAAGTGAACTACAATTATCAATTTTGTAACTAGGTGCCGCCACTTTTCTAATCAATGCATGTAAAACAAAAAAATAAGATGCATATACAAATTTAATGACTCGATGTATTCTTTTTCCTTGAAACAAAAAAGTGTTTTTAATATTGATTTGTTTTGCGTTTGTTCTGCAAACCAGTCGGCTGAAAAATTGTATGAATCATGAAATGATGTAATTTTTTGTAATGCACTTTTGGTTTTTCCTCCAACTCAGCCAATTCTGGCTTCTATTTTTAATCAGCATCTCTGAACTCGAATTTGAAGGAGAATTTCTCTGCAGAAGGGCTGGAGGGTGTGCGCTTAATGAATAAGAAATGCTTCCTATTCTATCCATCAAACTTGACAGCGTTGTTTACTCGCATATACAAATACCGCGTAGGAATCAAGAAACGATTCGGATGTGATTCAATTTTTAAGGAGTATTTTTCCGATTTTGAATTTGAAATAATTTTTTTAATATTATTTATAATTTGAATATTTATTCACCGTGAGAGATTTAAACTCGGTTTGGTGGATTTTATGGTGACCTAATTCAAAATTCCCAGCAAAGTAGTTTCGAATACTGCCACTTGCAGCGCTGTATGTACTCGGGACAAAAACTTGTTGCGGATTACAAGGAACAACCATTTACTTGTCTCCGCTAAGGTTTTGCTATTACGGGGATTACCCTTGTTATTAATCGACAATGGATATATCTTCCAATAACTAGAAGACCGAATTTAACCCGAAAACAGCTTAGAAGGTAGGTGAAGTTCACGAGAACAACTCTTTCTGAGTCTTCCGAGTATGTATCGGCACTTGAGTGTGATTGGTACATGAAAACTGAACAAAAAACGTACACAAATATTTTGAACGTTTAATTATTAACATTTATTATTAACAAACACGAACAAATTAGCGTGTTTTAAACCTCGGATTAGGTCGAGTTCATAGAGGAATGTGGGTAAGCGCGAAAAGTCGCGAAGAATCCCCAGCAAAGTCTCTTCATCCCCTCCGTCGCACTGAGTCAAGTTAGCTTAATTTGAGAATCTCCACTAATTAATCAAAACCTTTCTCACACACCAACTTTAATATTTCCTCCGATTTTTCTTCTTTTTTTAAAAAAAAAGACATCTAATTCAACTTTTTAATTCCCGCAAATTCAACAGCTTGTAAATTAATTAAAAATGCCAATTTGTCGGGCGTTTAGCTAAAATAGTTTAATTTTCTCCTTATTTATTTACCGAGTCTGATTAGCAATTGTTTTGGGTGAGGTCAGCCGGTGACTTGCTGACCTCCTGTGTCATGGCAACGAATAAGACGCTCAGTGCAACTTCACCATTTCTTTGGCCGAATGGCCTTGATGTAGAAATAGCTTTGGGCAATGGCTTTTACAGCGCCTGACTTTGGTTAAAGAGGTATGGATTCTTCTCTTTCTGAGTGAGAACTAAGAACTATCAAGAAGGATGTTGTTGGTCATCCGGGAACAATGATAGAAACCGATGTTAACGTTAATATGTTTTAACAGGACTATTCTTCCGCGAATTTGATAAATTTGATAAGTTAAAACGTAATTCTGTTTAATCGGAGTGAGTCAGTTGAAAAATTGTAAGAATACGATTGAAATTCAATTGGAATAATAAAAGTGAGTGATTCATTTAGTTTTGAACAGTTGAAGTAGGAAATAAGTGGCATTGAACTAATTGTGATGACGTTATTGAAAAGAGAAACGGAAATTAATGAATTATTTCGTTTTTGGGCATTAAATTTGTGCTGATAATCAATTTCAGTAGCCAAAAATAAAACAGTTGCCAAGCCTACCTGGAAAGGGTGTGGTAAGTGAATTTGTGCTTTGGACAGGGAAGGAAAAAGAGGAATAAAATAATCCGTGGTATTTTTTCAGTAAGTATTCGTTTTTATTGCTTTATTATTGACAAACATAGCGAAAAGGTGTGGTGATTGTGACGTAATTACACGAACGTCGCAAGAGCAACTCGTTATGGATTTTGGAGGTCAACGAGTGGGAGGAAACGGGTGGTTGATACCTACTCAACTTCCTCTGAATTATCAAATATCTTGCGAGATCAGCTGGACCTTTGATTCGGGTCACGAATCCGACCTCTTGACTTTCAAAAACGATGTAAAATCAAGAAAACTCATCACTCAGTTTCGTTCTAACTTCCGAGGAATGATTTTATTTGACCCCCTTTCGTTTTTTTCTTTCCTAAAAATTCCAAATCGGGGAGAATGACCGAGCTGAAGATCCTGTTTGTAGACTCCCCACTTGTAGACTTGACCCCCACACTCGAGCGAGGGGAAAAAACGATCGCACCGAGGCGAGAATAAGTGTTTTCTTCCTGTTGAAGTAATAAAAGTAGGAAGAAACATGATCATGAATTTCATTTGATTTCAATCTCGTTTTAAGGGTTCGTATTTCCTTCGTAGTTTATTTTGTAAACCGCTGTATCCGTTTCAATACTTTGTTAAAGTTGTGATTTTTAAACACCTATTTATTGCCTATTTACTTTCTTTATCTAATCGTTTCACTATCGTATTTTTAAGGATATCACATGCTCATTCCTGTACCAATCCTACATATATTCACAATCTCAGCGTCATTTCCCGTCGTGCGACACTATTGCCAACATCCCGGGTAAAATAGAACGTGAGTTATTCTTGTGTGATCACAAACATGTTTGAAAAACATCAATTTCAATTTACTACATCTTAGTAACAAAACAACGATGACGCAGAAAGACACAATCTTGGTCGCCATGGTGATCATCGTCATGGCCGCAGCGTCCCTGGCATTGGAAGGGTCCAACGTCTGCACGAGGATAGAGACGTGAGTCGGAATTTTTCATGACTTTGGTCATCTATTTATTTACTTTTTGAATTATTTTATTTATTTAAGAGTAAAATTGTTTTTGAGGCTTTTTATTGTGAGTTTTGGATCACTGGGTATTAAAGGATCATTTCTTTGGGTAAATAATTGAATTGTCATGTCAACCACTAATGTCATATAGGGTCAGTGAACTGAAACGAGCGAGGAAATTCAGCAGATGATGTTGGAAGGAGCGACCGAAACCCAGGGTTGGGTTGAATGAAAGTAATGATGATAATGTGTACTTACTTCGTAACTAATTGTACTCATGGGCTCGGCGCCATAACGATAATTGAATGGCCGGCAGGATACTGTTCTGATTCACCCATCTACTTATATAAATATAAAATATCATCCTGTATTTTGAAAAATCACACAATATGATTTTTCAAAATAATAATAAAATCCTCGAAGTTTCGCATCGGTGAACAGAAATTTTTTAAGTTTTTAATCTTTTAAATATAAAATATTAAAGAAAATCTCATTAAACCTTTAAATTACTTGGTAATATAATCAGTTATTAAAGTTTTATTGCATTTTAGTAATAGGATTTTGTTTTTATAGGAGTTACGAACCGGTTAAAGAAACTTATTCAAAACCGTTTCAAGTGAGAACTTATACCTGGTGTTTGGCCATTCCACCTCGATGTTCTCGATACAAGTGAGTGATTGTGAGACACCTTGACCGAGCAACCCGCACTTGTTAATTTCCTTTTATTTATTTTTGTTTACACTATTTTATTTCAAGTTTGCGCAATTTATTTTGATTTTATTTATTTATTTAGAGTTGCTTACACGTCTGCCACTCGAATAGTAAATAAACCGGTAAACAAAACCGTTGAGACCTGTTGTAGAGGCTTCGCCGAAACAAGCACTGGACAGTGTATCGGTGAGATTTTAATTAAGACTTGTCATTTAAAGAGCAGATAATTATCGCGTCTGATTAATTTTTCAGCAATTTGCTCGCAAACTTGCATCCACGGTGTTTGTTCCGCTCCCGACAAATGCAAATGTCATGCTGGTTACGGTGGACCGACTTGTAGTGTTTGTAAGCAATTTATTTTATCTAGAAATTAGTTTCGATTTTTCGAATGGACTTTTAATTAGACATTAAGTTTTGAAAACTTCCTGCCTGTAATAATTCATTTGTTTTCATCGACTTCCTCTTTTGTGTAACTTAATTATTGCAGCTTGTCCGGATGGGAAATGGGGAAATGGTTGCGATCAGCACTGTCCCTGTAAGAATGGAGCTAAATGCGATCCATTTGACGGACATTGTACTTGTTCTCCTGGTAATTTTTTTTCATTTCTGCTTATTTTTTGAATAACTCACAGAAATATTGTTTTTTTAGGTTGGAGAGGTGAAAAATGCATGCAGCCTTGCGCCAATGGTTACTATGGAGACAGTTGTCGGGAAAAGTGCAGATGCAAAAATAATGGAATTTGTAATCATATTAGCGGTGCATGCAAATGCGCGCCCGGATTCAAAGGCCCACTGTAAGTTGTTTTTCTAATCGGTAAATATCATTTTCTGACCGCCATGTGTTTATCATCAGATGCGGAGAGCATTGCCCAGAAGGAACTCACGGAGACGAATGCAAGTCTAAATGTACTTGCCAAAATGGCGGTACCTGCGATCATGTAACCGGCACCTGTTTTTGCCCACCGGGCTGGACAGTGAGATAAAACATGCATTATTAAATGTATTTTTGCTTAAAATTTATTAATTTACTAGGGTGACGTGTGTGCAAATCCGTGCCCAACAGGAACGTTCGGTGATAATTGCACTCAACTTTGTAATTGCTACAACAGTGCACCATGTCATCACATCTCTGGCGTTTGTATGTGCCAATCTGGTTATCGAGGCGACAAGGTATAAGTTTTAAAAAAATTTAAGGTTACATTTTATAATGTGTGTTTTTCTAGTGTCAAGAGATTTGTCCGCCGGGGACATTTGGTGTTAACTGTTTCGGCGTGTGCAACTGCAGTCAACATGGAAGTTGCTCGCCAGTTGATGGTACATGTAATTGTGATGAAGGGTTTGTTGGTGAATACTGCCAACATAGCGGTAATGAATTTTTAAGAAAGTGATGTTGATTTATCTTATTAATTTTTTATTGTGTTTAAAAATTAAAGCATGTCCAGTTTGTACGTATGGTCCACCGGCCTGTGACAAAGTGTGTGCGTGTCTCACGGAAAACACAGTTTCGTAAGTGAAACGACAACACTTAATAATTGAATTAACTTTAATGGATCAATAAATTTGAGTTACAGGTGTCATCCGAAGACTGGTCAGTGCGAGTGCAAAGCTGGTTGGAATGGAGATATTTGTGCAAGACCGTGTCCAGTTTATACGTTCGGTTACAAGTGTCACTCAACGTGCGACTGTCAAAACGGTGCCTACTGCAATCCAATCAACGGATCGTGCGAATGTACACCAGGTTACCTCGGTGAAAAGTGCGAGTTGCGGTGTCCAGTAGGCAAATACGGTCACAAGTGTCAACAAATTTGCTTTTGCCAAAACAATGCGACTTGTTCTCACGAAGACGGCAGGTGTATCTGTCAACGAGGTATGTCTCTGCACATTTTAATTATTTTAATGATTAAATTCGTTTTAAAATTTTAAAATGCACGTTCTTGCTATTTAAGGATGGCAAGGAATGGCTTGCGATATACCTTGCTTCAAGGGACAGTATGGAAAAGAATGCAAGCAAGTGTGCAAGTGCGCTAATGGAGGTGCTTGTCATCATGCTACTGGTCAATGCACTTGCGCGCCTGGATTTTCTGGAATCTATTGTGATAAGTCATGTGAACCTAAAACATTTGGTATGGGGTGCAGTCAAAAATGTTCTTGCGATTGGACAAATACTGTATCGTGTGATTCAGTTACTGGTTCTTGTAATTGCAAACCCGGCTGGAAAGGTACCAATTTGCAATTTTACTTAGTGTGAATGATTTTTATCTTTTTCATATTAAAATAGGAATTCGATGTGAAACGCAGTGTGATAAAGGTTTCTATGGAACAGATTGTAAAAAAGATTGCAATTGCAAGAACGATGCATCATGTAATTATCAAACAGGAAAATGCACCTGCCGGAGCGGATGGACGGGAGAACGTTGTGAACAAAGTAATATATTGAAAAAGTTAATTTTATAAATAATTTAATAACTTTTTTTTTTAAATAAAGAATGTCCTTCAGGCACGTTTGGTCAAGATTGTAGTGAAACTTGTCCGAACTGCCCCAATTCAGATGGAAATTGCGACCACATAACTGGCCGTTGCTCTTGCGAACCTGGCTTCACTGGACTTAACTGTGATGAAGCTTGCCCCCAGAACACTTGGGGTTTGAATTGTGCTAACAGATGCATGTGTAAAACAGAAGGCGAATGTAATCCAAGATCAGGAGAATGCACCTGTCTTCCTGGATGGACTGGCAGCGATTGCAGTCATCGTGAGTCAAAAAGTTAAAAATTAAAAATAAAACTTTTTAAAAAAAATTTGTTTCATTTTTCAGCCTGTCCGATTGGTAAATTCGGATTAAAATGTTCCCAAACTTGTAAATGCACGAATGGTGGTCACTGCCGCCCTTCAGATGGAGAATGTCGTTGTCCGCCCGGTTGGATCGGTCCACAGTGTACCGAAGGTAATAAATTTGTGAAAATACTAATTTTGGTGATTGATTTCCTTTTCAAATAACAAATTCTGTGTTCTGTTCTTAGTATGCCCTGAGGGATACTATGGGGATCACTGCATGACCGCTTGTAAATGCGAGAACAAAGATTTTGTATGTCATCCAACTTCAGGGTGCATTAATAAATATACCATTTCGGGACAGCGGTGCGTCGTTGCTCGTAAGAAAACCTTTGACAAAACTTATAACAAATTCAAATCAATTTAAAGAATTGTAAATTTGTTTCTTCATATAATAATTCCTTCTTTTTCAGCTATGGACAATCGAATTTCTGATGCGGAACAAAGTCGTCACTCTGATTCGGTGCCTGAAGCCGATTCAACAATAACGTCCATGATCATTGGTTTCATCATCGCTATTATTATATTAGTGTGTGCTGTTTTGGGCATAATATTTTTACTTCGACGAAACAGACGATTAAAAGAAGAGCTAGCATACGTACAGTAAGTTTATTATAATTTTTTATTATAAAATATAAATTTTAATTATTTATAATTTAATTTTTTTAAACTCTATTGCAGTTATAATGTAGAACCACGGGATAGCGTAGGTAAATAACAAAGTAACTGTTTTATTTTTTCAGAATTTTCATCAATTTTAAATTTTATTTCAGACAACTCTCATTTTGACAATTTAATTTACACGTACAATTCAACATCACAGTCAAATGCGCCTTTGAATAACATTTATCCTAGCTCAAACGTCAAACAAATACACAATAAAATTAGCAGCCCGAATCTAAAGAATACCGAAAAAGCCAAACTAGCACAGTTTGAAGACAACGGAGATAGCGATAGAGGTAAGCAATGTTATACTTTAATTTTTCTTTCTTCTCATTTCTTGGGTCTCTGTTTGAAATGGTATATTCTATTGAAATATAATAAATCTAGGTTTAAGGAATTAATATCTTAATACAGTGTAATAAGGTTTCGTTTTTCTATCAGTTTCTCCATCAAAACCTATCTATGCAAATGTAGAGGGTATCGATAATGTAATGTGTAAATCCTCTGATAGGGAGATGGACCGTTTAACAGGGGAAGATGACGGTGAGTGTTAGGACTAATACGATTAATCTTGTAGTGGCGAAGGTGTTCTCTTTTTCTTTTCTTGTTTTTTTGTGATTAAATCAATCAGTTATTTATATTTAATCAGTTATTTTATTAACTACTTTAGTGACAACTTCGTAATAACTAATAAATAACACTTTTAAATAAATTTTTTTTTTCAGGGGCTGTAGGAGGATCAGTCTACGATGAACCAAAGCACAAATTTCAGGAAGTGGAACGAAATCCTAATTTATATAACAGTATTGAAGAACTTAAGGTACCAGATAAGAAGCCCTCGGAGCACTTGTATGATGAAGTGAAAGCGAAAAAAGGAGAAGGTAAGTTAAAAATAGTTATTAAACTTTATTTCATATCTCACATTTTATCATTTGTTAGGTTTAGAAAAAGAACCTTACGATCATCTACAACACCAAAGGCCAGGCTCAGAAATGAAACCTCATTATCATAGAATGGATAATTCAAAATCGTTGTCGAAGTCGCCCAGAACAAAGCATAATTAACCGATAGCAATAGTCAGTTTTTTTTTAAACATAGAATTTTTTAGAAATTATTTTTATCAATCATGTGTTAAAATGAAATTTTTATAGGCTTTTGAAATTGAAAATCGGGTTCTTTTTATGGAATATTTGAATGTTAATGTTATAATGTTGAACTCGAATGGCACTTTTTTCTTTTTAATTTCTTTTTTTTAAACAACAACATGGGACCATATTTTGTGATGAAGTTTCCATCAATTAAGTTTTGTATATATGTAGTGATACTTTGATTAATTTTTAAGGTGAATACCTTACACTGTAAACAATTTACTATTAAGTGATTATAAGTAATTGTTTATTTTCTGAAAACGAAAGTTTTGTAATGATTGTCCAATAAACTATGACAATAACCGTTTTTTCGCAATTGTTATTTTTTTTCTATTTCTTTACATTTTATTTGTTTACTTCCCTTCACCGGATGTGGGTTCAAGCTAGCTCATCAATGCTTGAGGGGCAAATTTGAAATATTCTTCAGTTTCTTAAGCAGACGTTGCGAGGTAAGCAAAAATATGGTTATTTAATTGACTTAATTTAATAATTAAGACACTTAATTTATGTTAATAACGGATAATAAAGGAAGGTCGTAGCGTCGTAATCGTGAATGAAAATAACACGATTTTTTTAAATTCTTAAATCTTAACGGTGAATTTTAGAATTTAATCTCGAACATAAAACTATAATTTCCGTAACTAGAAAAATTAAAAGCAAAGCAGTATTAAAGTTTCCATGAACAAAGTTGTCACAAAGCGATCACGTGTATCCCCTCTATGAAGGAATTTATATTTATTGTTTAAATTATATATATCTCTACCCCCTACAATAAATGGGTTAATATCATCGTTTCCCATAATGCGTAGCATTTTTTTCTCGCTTTTTTGCGTCAACGAGATTTTCTTTTTTTTTTGTTTGGTAAGTTTCAAATTTCTGTAAATTGATCTAAGAAGCCGAAAACAAATTTTTGTCTTATAAAGCAATTTTTCTTAATTTGCAGGTAGTCTGTACTTACGATTAAAAGTTACGAACTTTTCCTTTTTTTAGAGAACTTTACTTACTTTTCGTAATGATCCCAGCAAAAACGAAACGATCGCCTTGGCTTTGTTCCGAAGATATTGACGGCGATCAGGCTGTTTTTCATAAAGATGATGGTATTGTTGATATCACGGTTGTTAACATTTGCGTAAACAAATTGTAAGTTATAAATGAATTTGTTTAGGTAGTATTTTGGATTTTTCGTATCTGAGTGAGGAAAGTATAAATTCAGAATCACTATTACAGGTAAAAGTGATGCAACAACAGCATTATCCAGTTAGCTACAAAACTTTTCCTCTTTCAGACATTTACCGTAACGGATTTCTCCATTGGCGAATGGCCTGATCTTTGCACTCCAGATGATGTAGGATTCATCAATGCAAAATCAATGAGTAATAAGTCACCCGCTTTCTGAGAGTTGCAATATTTTCTAATTTTTGTTTTCACCTTTTATCGTAAGATTTTGCCGGCGAAAATTGTGCAAATGAAGAAAAAAGTGAAGACATAATGCGCTCAAAGTCGGAGAGTCCATGTGTTAATGATGTAAAGAAACGAGAACCAAGCACTCAAGGAATAAAAGTTTCTTACAGAAATAAAAGAATTTTACTTAAAGAAAACATTTCAGTTGTACCAAAAGAAGCAGTTGTTTCGAAACTGGTAAATATTTACTTAATTAAGTGAAGCGCTTTACCTGAATTGCAATTGATACGTGTAGTGTCCCGATGACTCTTCGCAAGCGAAGATTAAACAAGAGGCAGAATCTTTAAATTTTGTGATTTGGGCATTAAAAAGTCTTTTACCTGAGCGTTACAATCTTGATGCAGCAGATAAGGTAAAAAAATTAGTAAAACGGACGTATTTGTTCAGTACAAATAATTTAGAATTTGTGTTTTGCAGGGAAGCATTCTACACGCAACTGCTGACTACATAGAAAGTCTACGTGAGGAAATTAATTCAAGTTTACCTCAGTTGGGAATACAGGAAGAAAAATTTTGGGATGATTTAGAATTGGAAAGTATTCGTTCCGCGCAATTAAAACCACAAACAGTCACTAAAACGGAAACAAATCAAGAAAGTAATATTTTAAAATATCGGTATGTATTTTTAAAAACTTTTTTCATAACCGATTTGTTTCATTTTTTAGAATCCAGTGAAGTTAAGCGGCCTCCAAATGCGTTTATAAGATTTTCTGTAGCTTTTCGTAAAATGGTTTCACGGGATTTCCCAAATAGGAGCAATCGAGAAATTTCACAAATGTTGGGGAGTATTTGGAGACGAATGCGCAAAGAAGATAAACAACCTTTTATGTATATACTATTTCATCAATTGTAATAAGTTTTAACTTTCGAACTAATTTTATTGAAACTGTGAACAGCAACCAGTTTTATGCTGATTTACGACAAACTCGTCTTGAGCATCCCCATTGGAATTATGCTGGGAAAAACGCAAACCGATACGAAATTGACTTGGATTCTGTTCAACCCGAACGTTTACGACCTCGCAATCAGGAGCAAAAACTTAATTATAGAAACATGGTTAATTAATTAACCCTATTAACCTAAGAAGCATTCTATTATTATAGCTATTGTTTATTTTAGGAAGGAAGATTACCTTTTAAAAGTTCAAGGAGTAATAAAACCAAACGACCAAAGCAAGAAATCGAAAATTGGGTGCAATGCGATTTATGCAACAAGTGGCGAAAATTACCTATTGATGATTCCAACATGTTACCAGAAAAATGGTACGTTCTGAAGAATTGGTTACAACTCTTGAACCTTAAACAAAAAAAATTTTTTATAGGACTTGTTCCATGAATCCAGATTTAGCTCATAATAACTGTGATATTGAAGAAGAAGAAAACTGAGAAGTATATCAAAATTATTCCATCCACAATCATTCATTAAGTTATAATTTATTTCTAATTTAACACATGCATAGTTAATTTGCTGTACACATTTTTTTTCTTATTTTATCCTCTTTCAATTTTTTGTTTTTTTTATTTGTAATTTTTTCCTTTGGTCCGGCAAAGGATTCTTCTTGTTTTTGTAGTCGGGTAAGCTTGGCATTCATTGTAAGTCCATGTCTTGCTGCTCTAAAACAAATCGAAAAAATATTATGTAATCATTATTCATTTCCAAATTATCATTTAATACTTGTAAGCTGTTCTTCCACCACATTTTTCTAATATGTCATCGGGTAAACTGTAATTTATATTAAATTAATATTTTTTTCCAATTTCTGCTATTGATACTTTTAATTTAAATTTCTAACTTTGAATTTATATGAGTATCGTCATTGCATTTATCATCGGATTCTTGAACATTGTTACTTTCAAGAGCTTCAGCCTAAAATTAAGAAATTTTAACTGCTGTTTCATAGATTTCTAAGATATTCATACTTTGACAAACGAATTGTACTTAGAAAATTTATCTTCTGTCTTAGTTCGTTTTCTTTTTTTATTATTACTTATTACATTAATAGAAACGTCATTCTAAAAAAAAAATCGTTAGTGTAATTACTTAATTTAAATTTTTAATAACCAGACATCTGTGTTTTCTACGACGATGTTGCTAGCAGCCTTATTAAATACTTGATTCCACCAAAAACACTTATATTCCAATCCGTTGTCGTGCCCGAGCTGTTCAAATGTAAATCTTAAAGTCCACGATAATTTAAGTTAATTTGTTTATCTTACTCCATGATTGTCAAATTTTAATTTTGGTTTAATTGCCGAAGCTATACCGTTTTCGTGTTTTCCTAATCCTTTGCCTATTAAAACGGAAGGTTAAAAAAAATCTAGATTGATAAAGTCTGAATGTTTACCTTCCTTCCATCCATATTTTATTAACTGTGCACGTGCAAAGTCTGACCCGGACGAGGCTGCCATGTCACCGGAAACACAGTCAGTCACAGGCTAATTCAGCGTAATTTAACAAAATATAAAATAACTAAACTTGAAAAACCATTCACAGTCAAAATTAGTAATGTACAAACTACCTTTTTTAAAATTATTTTCACAAACGACGTTACTGTTAAGCGTTTAGCCAAGATTGGATGACTGGCTGATTGTTAATGATGGGAATCGTTCTTCGTCTAGAATAGTTTTCGTACTTCCTTCCATCATGCTGACCGTGAGAAACATGGTGGCAACACTTTGATTTGTTATATCACGTTCGGCACTCTAATCGAGGAATACAAGTTCAAAAGAAATTAAACGGGATAGCTTAAAATTTTCCGAGGATAATGTTTGGGATGGGTACCGTCCAAAATCAGGTAAAATTCCGTTTAGATTGTTCGCAATAATGTTTCATCATCTTAGAACGCGAGTTCAATGTTAATTTCTGTTTTTTTTATTTTTATTTCTGTGATTCCGAAATTTAGGTTCTGTTACCCTTAACACACATAGCATCTGTTGTTACGAATGTACGAGGATTTATTCCAGCATCTAGTCGGCAACCCAAGATTTACAAAAAACCAAATGTCGATGTTAAGTCTGAAACATCTGCGTGTGCAGAAAGTCTAAAAGAGGTACAAATTCCATCTTATTCAAAAAAATTAATTTTGACAGCCAGTCTAATGTTTTTTAATTTTATTTAGGCAGCTGAAAATTGCACCGAATTGAAATCGAATTTATTAGCAACGCTTTTAAAAAACGATCCACATCTTTACTGCCCTTACACATACCTTGTTCATGTACAGAATAGGAAATCGCAAGGAATGTCACGGAAATTACACATTTCTCATATATCGGCAGAAACATTTTTTGAGAATATCAATGGATTTCCAAGAGACATTTTGTACCGTTCATTTACGCATGTACCGTTGAACACAAGTCTCTTAGCACCAAGCAAATCATTTCTGTTGTCGAACTTAAATTTTGGTTAGGGAGTGCATTCTACGAAATTCAAATTCAGTTTTTTAAATATACGTTTATTTTTTAGCTCAGAGACGCTTTTTCCGAACGCGTCAAAATACTGGCGGATTAGGGCGGAAAATGTACAGTGATTCCAACAGGACATTTATGCAACGTTTGTTTGGATTTCGCATTGTTCGTGACGGAAAAGAAAACCAAAAATTGTTCAATGACGCTGAGAAAAGTGATAAGTTGAAAGCACTTTTATCAGACATCAATTTGACTAAGGATGAACAACAAAAGATCAAGGTGAATGACATGTCATTTGAAACTCAGCTTAAGGTTTTTTTTCATAACACTTTTTGAGTTAACGATAGTTATTTTTTTTTTAACTTTTAGATAGCTTTTGCTGAAGGCTACCTTTCGTCCGATGGCAAAGGACGAGCTGGGACGAAGTTGAGAGTATTTAATGTATTTCGTGATTTAATGGGAATTGTTTTGATTATAGCAATTCTATTTACTTTTATGGGTAAATTAATTTTTAGGATTAAAATTTCTGTCTTGTTTGAATAGAAAATTTTAGAGAGTGTATTTTCAGGTGGTTCATTTCGAGTACAAATTGGAGGCACGAATGAAGTGCATCCAGAAGAGATTAATGTTACTTTTGGTGATGTTAAAGGAGTAAGTGTAAAACAAATTTTTTTAATTTTGTGTTTTTTTTTTTATTTTTTAATTTTGTTTTTTTAAAATTTTTTTTGAGATGTTTGTTTTAAATTTTTTAATTTAATTTTTTTTTTTTTTTTAAGTTTTTTTTTTTTATTTTAAATTTAAATTTTTATATTTGTGTTGTTTTTGATAGGTTGATGAAGCAAAACAAGAGTTGCTAGAAATTGTAGAATTTTTAAAAAATCCTGAAAAATTTTCTGTTTTAGGTGGAAAATTGCCAAAAGGTTAAATTTAGAAAAAATATTTTTTGAACACGATATATTTAATTTTAAAAATTTTGATTTAGGAGTTTTGCTTGTGGGACCTCCAGGAACTGGCAAAACCCTTCTGGCACGTGCAGTTGCCGGTGAAGCTGGAGTCCCATTTTTTCATGCTGCAGGACCAGAATTTGATGAGATTCTTGTCGGTCAAGGAGCCAGACGAGTGCGAGATCTATTTAGTAGGTTTTAAAATTTTTTTTTTATTAATATGAAATTATGATTTTCAATAAATTGCATTACATTTATAGGTACTGCCAAAAGTCGGGCTCCGTGCGTAGTTTTCATCGATGAAATTGATTCTGTCGGTGCTAAACGTACCAATTCTGTTTTACATCCATATGCTAATCAAACGATTAACCAACTTTTATCAGAAATGGACGGGTAACTTTTAACTCGGTTAATTCTAACCGCGATACTAATTTTTTTAATTTTCCGTTAAATTAGTTTTAGGCAAAATGAAGGTGTCATAGTATTGGGTGCAACAAATCGCCGTGAAGATTTGGACAAGTAGGAATTTAATTTAACTAATAATAAAATAAAGTGCTAATAAAAATTATTTTATTAGAGCGCTATTACGTCCTGGTCGATTCGATGTTGAAGTTCAAGTTCCACCACCCGATCTTCAAGGGAGGAAAGAAATTTTGCAGTTATACCTTAGCAAAGTTAAAACAGGGTCAGGTATGAAATAAATGCAAGTCAAATGATAAATTGTACAATTATTATAATTTTTTTAATAGATGTTGATGTGGAAGTACTAGCCAGAGGCACAACGGGTTTTACTGGTGCAGACATTGAAAATTTAGTCAATCAAGCTGCTGTTAGAGCCGCCATTGATGAGGCAACGACTGTTTCGATGAAATATTTAGAAAATTCAAGGGACAAAGTTTTGATGGGTAATAAATGAAATATGAAACTGGAGAAATTTTCGTATTTGTTATTATGTTATTTGTTTAGGTCCCGAACGAAGGTCAAGAATCCCAGACGATGAGGCAAACACTATTACTGCTTACCATGAAGGTGGCCATGCCTTGGTTGCTTATTACACAAGAGATGCGCAACCACTGCACAAAGTGACCATTGTACCCAGAGGTCCTTCTCTTGGTCACGTAAGATTACTTGAACAGTGAAACTGAACTTGCCAGCTTAAATGATTTTCAATGTTTAGACGGCATATATACCTGAGAAAGAACGTTACCACGTCACAAAATCTCAAATGATGGCAACTTTGGATACATTGATGGGTGGCAGAGCGGCCGAAGAATTGATCTTTGGCCCAGACAAAATTACATCAGGAGCGTCAAGCGACTTGAAACAAGCTACTGCTTTAGCAATAAATATGGTTAAAGAGTGGGGAATGTCCGAAAAGGTAACAAAATTTTCTAGTTTTTGGTCATTTTAAATTAGAAATTATTTAAAATTTTAGGTTGGAGTACGAACGTTTGAAGATAATCCGAATTCTCTAGTAGTGGTGAATGAAATTGGCGTGTCCACGACTGAGTCAATTGACTCGGAAATCAAACGTTTACTCACAGTAAGATAGTCTTTACATAGGAATGGAATGTTGCTTCATGTTTTATCTTACTTTTGTAGGATTCGTACGACAGAGCTAAACAGATTCTTAAGATTCATTCCAGGGAACATAAGCTCTTAGCCGAAGCACTTTTAAAATACGAAACTTTAGACGCTGAAGACATTAAGGCGATTTTAGGAAAAAAGGATAAAGACAGAAGAGAATTACCATCCATTAATCCTTTGAATTTTCAAAAAAATTAATATTTAATCAGTTCGTTATTGTTGTGTATTATTGATAACGCATAAAATGGCTATCCGTTAAAACAATTAATTTTGATAAAACTGATCGGAAATTATAAAAATCTTTTAAGTGTTAGAATTGTTATGCCACCTAAAATTTAGATTTTTCATAAAATTAAAATTTTTAATTTATTCAACAATTATTTGGTCTGCATTATTTTATCATGATTACAGAAAATAAACAAACCTGCGTATAACATTTAAATTCAGTTTAAAATTCACAAATTAACACGATAAATCTACAACACAGCCAGCTAATCCTATCGATAATCTAACATTATTTAATCCTATTTAATACTATGTCAGGAAGAACAAACAACGCTCTTTGTTCTGTACAACTAGATAAATTATTAACTAATTTCTTCGCTTCCCCGCAGTGCGACTCAGCTAGGTAACGAGTTTGCTGTATACCGTTACTCTGTTAAATGAAAAATTTAGCTTTATTACGGTAATTAATGATAATTGTAATAATTTTACCTGAGAAACCGCTTTTAATGCCTTTTCTACGTCTCCAGGTTTAGAAAATCTTCGCATAATCATCGCATTTAAATCCGGAAACTAATTATTATTATAAACAATTATTAAAGTTAGTAAATTTATTTATATTTGTATTTTCATTTGTATTTTCATTTGAATTTACTTTTCCACATGCGAAGAGAACAGGTGCTGTTGCTAAACCCAGTTTCAAATCAACCGCTGCAGGTTTTCCTAGAACTGCGGACGAGGATTCGAAATCCAGAACATCATCTATAAGTTGGAAGGCAACACCAAGATGCCTTCCGTATTCAAATGCAAGTTGCTGCAGGATGGGATTAGCCCCACTGAGAACAGCAACCTAGAGAAAACACGTTTCAGTAAATTATCCTAATCGTCACAGCTGTAAACAAGGTATTAATACCGCTTTGCAGCTATGTGCAATTAAACTGGCAGTCTTTTTAAAGTTTTTATACAGATAATGATTAAATCTATCATTCTCTCTTTCTTTGGCTCCTAGTTGCATTAATTCGCCTTGTACTAAATCAATTAGTACCTACAAACAATTAAATTAAAAGCTTGTAAATGCAACATTATTATCTTATTTTTACCTCTCCAAACAAGGCAGTGACGTCATTATTTCTTATTCTAGCAACCATTTTTGCTGCGGATGCTAAAATATAATCTCCTCCTAATATTGCCTAAAATGACACAATTACTCGTGAAATTTCTTCATTTTCTATTGCTTCTTACTTTTCGTTGACCCCAGACTGTATTAATGCTGGCTTTTCCTCTTCTTGTATTCGATATATCAATTACATCATCGTGAACTAAAGTAGCCGTGTGTATCATTTCGCAGATTAAAGCTATTTTTCGCTGATCAGGAAGTATTTGACTATAAAAACAAAAATATGATATATTTATTAAAAATTCATATTTTATATTTTTCTGTTGCAAATACTTTTTGCATTGATTGATACTGGTATTCAATGCTCGTGCCATCAAAATTACAGTCGTGGGACGAATAAACTTGCCGTGCCCATCGAAATAATATTCGGCAAGTGATTTTAATTCCGGCTGACGAGCATTTAATTCCTACAAAACCTCTTATGTAAGATATAAATTTTCAATTGTAATGTATTATCATAATACCTTCCGAATGTCGGGAATTAACGTATCTAAGTCATCCTTAGCTACGATAAAAGGATCTATCACGTCTTCATTTGCAGGCGAAGGTCGTTCGGTTTGCCGCGTGGTCCAACGTACTGGTTGAGCATTATATATTGAATGCGGTTTAATGTGAGTAGTTAAATCAGTATTTTTTGCTTTACGTTGGGCGCTTAATTGCACTTGGCAAAAAGATCGATAACTTATTATCGAAAAATGATTTTTTAAAATTTTGCTCATTCGAAAATGCCGCAAATTTGATCGAAACGAGCAGACCAACACCGCCAAGGAAGCGGCCATTTGCAAATTAAAGATGGTAGAGGAAATGGGCTGCAGCAGACGAGTGAAACATTTCTTGCTGTTATAAATTAAGGTAAGGAAAGAAGTTGGTGATAATATAATTATCTGGGCACACCGCACTCGTGTAAACACACTGGAGTTGTGTTAGATCGACGACTGAGACTGATAACATGTGTTTGGAATGCCGGAACAAACGTTTTCGGCTATTATTGGATCTAAAAAAGGATGTTTCTCGTTTGAATTTTTTGGATGGTTTAATAAAATTAATTAATTTTCACCTTGTAAATAAATGTTTTCTACTTTGGACGTGTGATTCCAAAATTCTAACGACCTTGAACAAATTGGTCTGAATGGGTTTGTTGCTGTTGCCCTCCTGTGGCGATGAGTTAAACTTAAAATGGATTGGGAAATAGAAGGAGTATTTTTTCCAGGTAAAATTTTGCTCTGAGTTCATTCAAACTTCCATGTAATTATCGACGCTAATGAAAATTACATAATACCGTAATGTTTTAGGAAATAAGAGAAAGCGCTGCTTATAATTAAATAAAACAGACTTTATTTGAAATTAAAAATTAAAAATTAAAAAATTAAAAACCCGAGTCCAAAGGTATGAAGAAGGAATGTGAAAAACAACTTGAAATAATTTTTTTTTAAAGTAACTCGTTTATTTGTAAACATTTTTCTTGTTTAAAAAAATGCTAATAACTGAACGTGGATTTTTTTTTAACAACGCAAAACTTAGGATTTTTTTATTTATTTATTTATTTTTCTCTTTTCTTTTTTTAAATTTAATAAATAAAGTATTTTACCTTCAATTCCAAGTAAACATTTTAACCTAACAGATTACTTTTTTACGACATAATACCAGGTCTAATGATAACACTTCGACTTACTCACACATTACGTAAATTGAACAAAATTCCATTCCACCGCTATACTTTGACGTCGAATTTAGTAGGAAATATGTCAAAAGTACGAGCCGTTGCAACCAGTTCAGACGAAAATAAAGGGGAAACTAAAGGTACAGCACATTACAAAACACTTCTACGCACTTTACGTCAAAATGTGACTTTCACTTTTAGAATCTACCGGTCCTTACCAACCAGGAAGAAATGCATGCGTCAATATTTCGGATGCTGAATGGAAGAAACATTTAGATGAGGATCAATTTTATGTTTGCAGAACCAAAGGAACCGAATTGGTGGATTGAATTTGAAATTTTATTCTGAATAAAATTTAATTTAATTAATTTGACAGCCTTTTTCAGGCAAATATGCTGATAATAAAATGTCTGGAATGTATTACTGCTCTTGTTGTGGAGCGACGCTTTTCAGCTCCAAAACAAAATTCGATTCTGGATGCGGTTGGCCATCTTTCTTCCAACCGCACGACGTGAAAGGCGGAAACAATATCAAGGAAAAGGAAGATCATTCTCGCGGAATTCTACGAACAGAAGTTATGTGCAAACAGGTTGAGAAATATTCAATGATCGACTTTGGCCCTCGTTTTTAATTTTACACAATTTTCTGAATTTTTAGTGTGACGCGCATTTGGGTCACGTATTTCCTGATGGTCCACCACCGACTGGATTGAGATATTGTATCAATAGTGTTTCGCTTCGCTTTGAAGCTGATGAAAAATAATCTACACAAATTGATCGGAAAATTAAACGATTTTTATTATTCTTTTTCATTACGCAGAGTTTTGTAAGGCCAAAATGTTGTATCTGAAATTAAGAAACTTATATGTAAATGGTTGCGGGTTTTGAATTTTGTTTATTCTGGGAAAATAAAATGGAGGCAAAATAAAATATATATAAAAAAAGTAAATGATCTTTCCCTTGCCAAAAACGCAGGAGGCCATTACATGCAATACAATAAATTTTGAAAGCGCGTTTCTGACGTCACCGAGGTGCGTTTCGGCTGGCATTTGGCCGTAATTGTCAACCTGTCTCATTCTCGACCAATAGCAATGCGCATTCATTCGAGGATCCTTTCCAAGAGGCGTGGCAAGAAGTGGGAGAGTGCTGCGATTGGTCGCTCAGGTGTCAAACCAACTTTCTTTCAGGTAATCTCTCCACTTTCCCTCGCCTGCCTAGGTTCCACCCCCAATCTCAACCCCAAGGCGGCCATGTTCTCCGAAAAGATCATTGAAAGTCTGAGTATAAATCGAAATGGATTTGTACAGAGTATAAAATGAGCAAAGCGGATTTCTACTAAGATGAGACTAATTCCCAAAGCACATACAGAATAACATGGGATGTATAAAACAAGTCTAATTTGATAAATTTGTTTGCAATTAAAATTTGCAAATGGTGAAAAATTAGATTTAAAATACGAATAAAAATTTAAATTTCTCGAATTAGTAATTTCTATTAAGAAAAAATGGTAAAATATTAAAATTTCCTTCCTGTAAAGTATTTTCCATATTTCTGTTTATTGTATCGTGAGAAATTTAAATTTTGTGTTAGCAAAAGTTTAGTTGCATAATGCATTATTCAAGTATTCAAATGTATAAAGTTTCGGGGCCAAAATTACTTCTTTTTTTAGATAGCTATTAAATACCTTAATTAAAGTTCATCCATCATTGCTTTAGAATCGACCAGGCACAGGCAGTTGATCGCATCCGCACAACGTTCCTCCTTCACTTTTTTCGCACAGGTAATTACAAAGTTGTCGTTTCACTTCTTCTGTTTCTTCAGGAGGAATTTTGACTGTGTTTCGTTTTTTGCTTTGGAAAAAACCTCGCAGTGGGTAAAAATTTTCACACTGGCAAATGCTTCGTGCTGCATTTTTGGAACACAAAAATGAGCACAAATCTCTGAACTCATCGTTTCGAGACATAACTTGATGAACGCCAGTGCAAACTAGCAGCAAAAACAGTAATGCAATTGAAGATGCCATTGATATAACCTAGAAAACATAAATAGCTAAATTTTGAAATAAAATAATAATGACAGAAGTAACTGATAAACAAAATGCCCCTTTTACAAAAGCTCCTTTCCCTCGCTAAGTACCATTTGCCGTGCGAACGTCGCGAGAGGAAAAAACCATTGATTGCAATCAGAAATTATTACACAATTTAGAATTTTAAAAGAACTAATAAAAACCTAATTTGTCCCAAGGTTTTTAAATTTAAAATTGCAATAAGAACAAGTTATTCCGGTAAGTTAAATAAAACTTGCTTGAATTATCTTTACCATAACACATACTTACAATACAGCTGTTGAGGACAGTACTACGGTGACTTCAAATTGTAAGGTGTTCTGAATTTCACCTTTCTTATATACATATAGCAAACTGCTCGGTAAAGTGCTATCGGAAACGGGCGCGTGCTATCAGCGCGGGCGCCCGTCAAGCACGTGCCCAGCTGTGGAATGCGCAGCCGATAACACAGCACGATGAGTCAGGCAACCGAATTGAATGGGGCGTATACGGCAACATGGAGAGTGGGGAAGGGAGCCCGATACCACAGAAAAGGGTTGCACTCACTCACACATCAAGTCCACTCACTTCAAATAGCGCATATTTCAACTGGAGAGGGGAAAAACGACCATCTCTTTGAAATTTATTTTGATTTAGGATGTATTTGGTAAAAAATCAGCCCGTTACCTAAGAAATTAAGGCAATTAGCTGTGCTTTTTTTAGCGCCAAGATTTAATAACTGAAGTGAATAAACCAGGAGAAGAACAGGTGAACAAAACGACCTCTTAAGTCGAGTGCGAATTTCAAGTGTTGGGACTTGCGTGCACTCGAAGCGAAAGGTTTAGCAAATGGTGCGGTTCCCACACGGCTGGCGAGCCTTTAATTAACGACGATTGCCCCGATTGGATTTTAACCGGCTTTCCTCTTGCCGTCTAAGCTTGGTTGCGTGTGGCTACAGTAATTGGACTCGAGCGAGCCTTCTGCGTAAGTCGTTTTCCAGTGGACACCGGACGCTGCTGATAAGCCGTGGTCACTCTGCTAGTAAGAAGTAAGACGGATAAATAAAGGGGGAAGGAAAGAGAAATCTTGGGCGCAGTCAATAATTAAACCAACTCCGACGGTTTTCACGCCTCGCTTGATGCTTATTCTTTTCCTTTCCTTCCCTTTCCTTTTCTCCCTTGTTGTCTTTATTGGAAGTCGATTTTGATGCTTTCTGATACTGATTTCTGTTCTGTCACCCATTTCCGTGTGCCAGGAGTCGACAGAAAAAACTTGCTAAATGTGTCATGTGTCGTCGTGAAATGACAAGTTTTTTTTTCTATATTTATATGTACGACATTTCGAAAAATATTGGGCGAATCAAAAAAGTTGGGAAGTTTCCAGTAATATAAAAATTAAAAAATTTAATCAATTGCTTCAAAATTTAATTAGTTCACTCTGGTATTTCTAATAGAAAATCAGAAATTCAACTTAAATAAGCTTTTTCAAAATGCAATTTATGGTCAAGTGAAGCTAATAAGTCTTGCTCAGTGTTGAACGCATTGATTCTTCTTCCCGTGGTTTTTGCTACCAACAAATTGAAAGTTGCTGGAGCAGAACGCAATAGCCCGACACACGAGACCAAATTGAGGGCAGCCAAAGAGGGGAAGGACCATCAAAGTTCCATATCCAGCTTAGAGTATTACACTCACACGTACACATAAGCTTATATTAATATGTGAATGTATTTTCGTTTATATATAAGTAAGAAGTTACAACAATTACGCAAACAATTTATCCAACTGTTTCTTTGGCACGTGGACACATGCTTTTCGCACAATACCATCTGGTCTTGACACTGTATATGTGTCAAGCACCCTTACTCTTATGGTCTTGATGATTTTACTTCAAAGCAAATAACAGTCTCGGCTTCAAAAATGGCTTCGATCAATACTTTCATGTTTGGATTTCAGTAAAAAAAGAAATGAAGATATTTAATATGCTTTGAATTTGAAATAAAGGATGTATATAATAGATTTTTTAATAGGAAGTCTTGAAAGAAATATTTCTGAAGAAGAATAAGTGAGGGAATTGATGATCGATACATTGAGGACTGAGGTCCATCTCCTACCGTGGGATCGAGTTGGGAAAAGGGAGGGGGGACAGTTTGAGGTGGGGAGAAGCTAGTGCGTTGTTAATATGGCGCCGTGGTCCTCGTTTGCCTCAATTAGATTGGCTTTGTTCGTCGGCTTTATGTCAACAAGCGTCAACTTCAGTCAGATATAATGCTGGCCAGCTGACGACCAGCGCAATAAATCACTGGGACGCGTGCAATGGCAGCGTTTGCACATGCGCCTTGGTATTGGCATGATTCGTACAATGCGCACTATACGAATTGATCGCCGTGCGTCGAAAGTGACGTCATGTTAAAAATCTTTGTCGATGTGTGTCGCGAACAGGAGGCAAATGATTGATTTTTATAGTCGCTGGCACAATAAACGAAAGCATTAATGAGAATTCTTTACACTCTGAGTGCTGCGAAATACCGAACCGCTTTCAGTACCTTTTTTTCTTTTACTTTCACTGTTTAAATAAAAACAGAAATTCGTATCACTAAAAATCAACATTCAGATCGAGTTCGGATCTCACTTTTGTCTTGAGGCTCTTTTGTGTGCTTCATTAATCACCTGCCCGTGTTTATATATTGTACCTCTTAGCTACATTAAACATACCGCTGGAAAAGTTCCTTCGTGTAGCTAAGTTTTATGTTCGCGCAGTGGCGTTTAAACATTAACATAGCTTGATCAACCGCTATCCTTAAACGCTGCACGGAGATAAATTATTTAGATTTAATGCCGATACCACACGTATCCTTAACAAGTCGGCGTATTAATGGGACTAAATTACAATTTAGGGATTATGGCGAGGTTTTTAATTATACACATCAAAATATTAGTATTAATTCTTCTTTTCCAATTTGGAAATTTTAAATTAATTAATGAATGGTTGGTTTTTATTGCTAACAGCCCTTTTCGAAAATGTTCTAATCGTTATATAAAAGAACATCTCTACAACGCTCGGCTATAAATCTTGCACCGAACAAACCCACTAATGCTCTATTAATTTTTCGTAGGCTCATTAGGCATGCTTAGTTCAGCATTGATTGGAAAATTAAAAGCGATGACGTAGACTAATATGAAAATAAATTAAAAGCGAAGAAAGTTGGTACAAACAAAATGAAATATTTCCTTCTCCTCTTAAAATGAAAGCTTCATTTCAGCTATCGTAAAACGCAGCGCACGCGTCCGATGACGCATCGGTAGCAGTTGAATTGTGACGGTGACCAACGCCCGACAAACCTTCTGTAATAATATTACTCGACATAAATACCTGCAATCAAGAATCAACTTGCACCACAAAGAGAGTATTTATGATAATACCAAACTACAGACGAGCCTTCCTCGACTTTCATGACCCTTGGTGCTCCTGCCTTGCGTCTGGTTTCGCCTGATAGGAACAAATAAGGCAAAGAGAAGGGTGGATATGTATATTTTGCCATTGTTTTCTTAGTCAGTTTGGTGTGGTAAAAAATTCAAAAATGTAAACATTTCGCCAGGTTTTGAGGAGGATTTTAAAATTGATTTCATATTTGTCAACAAATTGATCATTAAATATAATCCAAGAGCTAATCGGCTTGAATAACTAAGTCAGAGTTAATGAATTTTTTACTGAGAGTAGACTAATAGGATGGGTAAATATGCACAATTTCGCACGGCAAGGGGCCAAGCAGCTTCGGGCTGAGTCGCTCATTTTCTGCTGTCATGACGCAGTAGGAAAAAGACGAGTTACTTGGTGTCATTCACGTTTAACCCTACGATTTACGACAGAAAGGGGACGGGGGTGCTTATCACGGGTGGCAACACTAGCGAAGATGCGTGCTGCTGCCCCACTTGATTGTCCATAAATAATTGGCTAAATAAACAGAAATGATGGCGCAAGCCGCGTCTTGATAAGACGATTTATTCTACAACATGAGTTCCAAAATCCAATCGTTAATTTATTGGCTGGAAAAAGGCAAAATTAATCCCTGAGGGGCGGGGAGAAACATAGCACATGATGAGGGCAGAGAGAGAGAGAGAGAGAGAGAAGAGGATTCATTTTTTCCCGATGAAATCCTGTACGGGTTCAATCGATCAAGCAGTGTTCAGTATCGGAAACATTGGGCGCTTCCACCAACTTCAACTTTGTTCCCTTCCGAGAATGATGTTTCATTTATTGCGGAAAAATGTGTTTTGTCGTGTTTTAATTCCGATGATTTATACCTGATGATTTATATTTCATTTAAGACGCAAAAGCTCCGCTGTTTGCTTCACTGCAAGATTACGATTTACGGGGCAAAGGGAAATAGTTTACACTTTAACAAGAAGGTTTTAATGATGGCTCAAGAGAAATGAAGGAAGTAACTGCGGTTAACTAATGAGTTGTATAACTTATACAGTATAAGAGCTTCTTAACCAATGTTTTCCTAGCTATGTCTTAAGGTGAGCAAAGTCAGCGACCAATCATCCTTGACGACACTCAGCTTAAAAGGAATGTTACGTGTACTAAGTAAAACGAACCAATGGTGGGCCGGTGATAACTGTGTGACGTGGGACAATAGTACCTGACGAAACAAGATGGGAATTTGAACCTTTCAACTCGAGTGGGTGGACTATAAGCAATGTGCGAGTAGGTTTCCAAAGGTCAGACGTCCTCCGGCACATCCGCTAGGTAGTTGCGGACGTTCGTGCGCGTTTTCACGGCGGGATGTGGAGGTGTCGTCGGCCACCCACGCAGCGTTTTTTCCCGCGCTTCGCAAGTGGTCTGAACGGAGCGTGCGCAAAGTGACGCCCACGTCTGCCGATCGGTGGTTAAAGCGACGCCGCAGTGCGCATTCGGTAGAGGGAAGTGTTCGTGCTAACTCCAAGTCCCGATCTTCTGTTCAGTCGACGAAGTTTCAAGTGCAGTCACCATGGATTCAAAGAAGAAAGAAGAACGTAAAGACATCGGGACACTCTTTTATAGTGGTAAGAATTATGCTTCATCGTGGGAATCGAGAGTTTTTAAACTGGGTAAAATTTGGCGGGATGTTCGGAGATGAGCATCCCGTTAAAATTGACAAATGCGGTATTGAATAAATCTTTTAATTTTTTTTCATGATTTATATTGCAATCAAAATTAATTACGATTCAAGATAATAATATTTTTAAAAAAATAATAATAATATATTTAAATAAAGTTTCCGTTTTTTTTTCCTTCGTATAAAATCTAAAGTAAGAAAAGTAAATAAATTTGAGGTAATCTATTTTTTTTTAAAATACCACTTGAAAAATTATAAAGCAATTTGTAAAGTAAGTTTAAATTAAATTCCAAATTTTTCGCGTCTAAAAAGTAGTTAGAGGATGTAATTCCGGACGTGCGTAATAAGAAGGTAATACTAGGTAAGCATTACCTGTTGTAACCTTGGGTTTTTACACACGTATATAATAGCATTTCATAGAAATGACCTTCAAATTGTGAGAATGAAATTTAACCTTAATTAGACGAACTGAAATTTTAATATTTTGAAAATTTAATAAATCAATTTAAAAGCAATCAAATTTATAAGAAACAATTGAAAAGAAATTGTCATCCAGCACAAAAAAATTGAAGAGAGAATCTATACAGCTTTGTGATGACAACAAATCTCTACCCTTGTCTAATCCGCTTATGCAGGGTGAAGCAGAAAAGCAATTGGTACTTCTATCAAAGGAATTTTTTGGCCAATTTGTCTTTCTGTAATTAAAAACCCTTCAAGTACTGACGAAAAAAAATAACGTTTTGGACGGTGCGTCACACACAAATTGACCTATTTTGCTTGTAATTCCCATTGTAGCACAGCATGTGCAAAACACCTGATGGCCTTAAGTCTAGCCATAAGCTGTTCAGCACCCTTTTTTCCCCGAATTGGACAGAATATTAAAAGTGAAAGTGAAACTGTGGAGTTGGGATCT
>JAQIXT010000353.1:0-40621 GCA_034700445.1 Stenotaenia linearis
CGGAGGGATTCGAACTCTCGATCTCCTGTTTACTAGACAGGCGCTTTAACCAACTAAGCCACGGCGCCGCGTGAAAGGTCGTTCCAAATGTCAGTGGAAATAGATAAAATTGCAACTGATTTCTGAAAAATATTGATCATCTGCTGTACATCATATGAAAAATTAAAAAAAACTGAGGAAATCAACAAAGGCACCGGAGGGATTCGAACCCTCGATCTCCTGTTTACTAGACAGGCGCTTTAACCAACTAAGCCACGGCGCCGAATGATTAACTGTGCTTTACTTTCGTTCTTAAATCAAATATCACTTTTATTTAAAAACTAACACACTTACTTAATTTCATTCATACAAGACTTTTCATTCACTTCTTTCCGCTTAAAAAAAAAGTAAAAACCACAATTTAAAAATACATTATTCCGATGACACACCGTGCCATCTATTGCCTTCAAACCAAACTTTTTCAATAAACAAACGCAACAAATAACATAAATACAAGTTTACTTCTTAGTCGAAAGAAATAAAAACCGCAAGGTTACAGATTAAAAAATTCATTATTAAAAATCCTTCCCGATGCTTTGACTTGTAAATACCATTTGAGGCTAAAAACTAAGCGTAATATACGTCATCATCCATGCTCAGCATATTACGCCGCCAAATTATGCTAATTGGAAACGCTGAAAATTAGGGGAAGTCAGTTCAAGGAAACGTAATTGGTCCAACTCATGGTCTGGTTGCCATCTGGCTCTCGAATAACAGTTGCAACCATGACAAGTCATATACCGACGTATAAATTGCAGAAATCTATGCACACAACCCTGTCTATTGGGTGCTGGTGTTGATATAACTAGAAAATTAAAGAAATATATATATATTTTTTATTTTTTATTTTTTTTTTAAATTTTTCCCAACCAAATCCAGAACTAGTCCGTCTTCTTTGAAGATGATCATTAAAGCCTACTTCTGTTTTTGGTTTTTCCACACCGTAATAATTTTCCATTTGTTCCAATTGCCTTTGAAGATGAGTGACAATCGACTTTAAATCATTGCACAAAGTCTCTTCAATAGAAGCTTCCAACTGGAGCGCTTGTAATGCTCTTGTTGGTGCAAATTGCAACTGTGAGTGTGAAAAGAATTACAATATCAACTATAAGTTTGCTGTAATTAACTTTACTTCTCTCAGTTTGCGCTCTATTGCGTGTAACTCTTGCTTTGCAACAGCTAACGATTCCAGTTGGCATTTTATGATCGATTTCATATAAGATAACTGACGGATTATGTAAACGTAATGGCGAAATTCATAGTCAGCATCAACAATTTGTTTTAATACTGTGATATTTTTGTGCATAGCTTCCAACTGTAAAATACAAAAAAATTTAAATTATTTAAATTATTTAAATTATTCAATATTTTAATTAAAAATTACCTTTTTACGTTCGATTTTTGATTCAATAACCATCTGAATCAACCTCTGATTTACATTAAAAATGTTTACTCCAGTATCATCTACAAAATAAAAATTTGTTTACACTTTATAATTTTTTTTTATAAATTTTTTTTTTACAATTTAATCCAATACTATGCAATTCAATCTTCCAATCTACAGGTGGCGCTTGCCGAACTGTAGTAAATTGTGTATGTCTACCTCTATGTGCTAATAAATCAAAAAATTAATTAAATAAAATATTCATGCAAAATAAAATTTAAATTTACTCACCTATCATATTTTTATTTTTAAAATTTTTAAAATTTTTTAAAATTTTCAATAGAAAAGTCAATTTAAATACAATATCGTCTCCTTTACTCGCGTCTAGATATTTCTATCTTTTCATTTTTACTTCCCTCCATGCTGAACCCCATTTGGTTTATTAATTACTGTACTTTGAACGAACTTTTTTTAAGTCCAAATTGGTTTCAGCACGGAAGGCTTATCTAAACCGTCGCAAAATTAGAACTTGTCATTTCTGTACGATGTGTAGCGATTTGTAACTTAAAATTCTCTTAACTGACACTCAATAAGTTTAAGCCTATGATGTCAACTTATCACATTAAATTTACAACAATAGATACGCTGTTTGATGCACTTATTTTGCATAGTTTTGAATTTTTTTAAATTAAAACAATTGTTTTACAATTTACATTTTTTTAGAGCGGAAATCTGTAGTTTCAAACATGAGTAATAAAAATCATGTATAATAAAATTGGTGTTAATTTCTCTATAGATGCTCAGCATCCGGATTCACTTATCCCATTTAAAGTGAAGGATCGTAATGAAATATTGTCACATGTTCAAGGGCATGTTTTAGAAGTGTGTGTAGTTGTAACACAAGGATGCATCATCGTGTAAATATTCTTTACAAATAGTGTAATAGGTAAAAGCATTTGTCAGCTAGAATCAAGAAATTGTCTTTCATCAAATATTTAAATATGAACATATTCATAGTTGGATTTCTGTGTTTTACATTTGTAAAATGTGGTAAATGTGTTGTTTATTTCATTTATTAATGACAATTAATGCATGCCTTTGAGTAATCAATTTATTGTTTCTTATTTAACTTTATTGAAGTTAATTATAATTTTCAAACTGTTGTAATTTATTTGTCCTAATAGAATTGAATATTATATAAACCTAATCTATTCATTAATTATTATTAATTTATAGGATTTTCACTCAAATGTTATGAATGCAGTACTCTGAAAAATCCTTCAGGCTGCCAAAACGAGGTTAAAGAGTGTACTACCCACGACGCAAATCCATTTTGCATGAAAGCTGAAGGAAAATTAAATGATAGAAGTAATTAATTTAAATTAATTTAAATCGCTTGAAGTATTTTCTAGTAAAATATTCGCATATTTCTATTTTAGCAATTATTATAAAAGCATGTGGAGGTTTTGCGGATCGCGCAGCCAAAAATAAATGCGGAATAACATCAGCTGAAATTGTTGGCATAAAGGCAACAATGTGTACGTGTCTTACTGATTATTGTAACAACGTTAATAATATAATGATTTCCAAAGCAGTTATAGTTTTTCTCACGTTTGTAGCTCTTTTGAAACAATTTTTTTGAATTTTTTCTTTGAAAAATTTGTTTTTACGAAATAAAATCTCTAGACATTCTATTAATATGTACTATCAGTAGTAAATGGTGAAAAGATGATAATTTTTGTAAATAAATGCGCTTTCTTAAAATTAAACTGTTTACATCGATGTTTATTTTGCAAACTCATCGAAAACTACAACTATAATTACGCTCGATTTAATAGTTATAATTAAAATATCGCTTTAAAATTGGAGTTAAAACAACTTAAAACCTATTTTACGGTTATTTAAAATGATAACACAATCTAATTACATGTACTTTGATTACTCGTTGGTATTAATTTGAATAAGCATACGACATCGCTCATTCACACAAAATTTAAATTCAAATGAGCAATTTTTCGACCAACGAAAAATTACCACGACATATATGCAAATCATTATACGGAATTTCCTATTTCCACATCACGTGCTTTATTTGCCGTATAAATATTTGGAAATTTTCACTCAAAATCAGTAGTTGCTCATTTCTGCACATCACTTAACTTCGATTTATACTTAATCGGTTATTTGTCACGACATGGCTGGATCCAAATCGAATTTACTTCTCTTTTTAGTTGGATTTTTGTTGCTCGTTCAAGACGGTAAAGTGTTAAAATTATTTCGTACCTACTAACTATTTTTATATCTTTTTCCAATTTTAATTTTGATTTCTAGTATTTCTACTTCAGTGTCACAAATGTGACTCGGTCGACGATTGTGAAAAACCGACATCTTGTACTTCACATGCACATTTCGCCGCGTGCAAAAAAGTCGTAAGAACTTACGATGATAAACGTTCGTATAAATTAATAATTTAGCACTGTATTGTTTATAATTTTAATTACTCGAAAATATTTCAGTTTTAATTAAAAAAGACTGCGCAGCTTTACCAGAGAGAGGCACTAACAAGTGTGAAGAGGTCGACGACATTTCTGAAATACCTAAAAATGAATCCGGCAGGCCATCCAGAACTGTTGTTTGCATGTGCACTACTGATTTTTGCAACGACGCCTTAACTACAAGAAGGAGCAATTTTACTTTATTGTTTCTAATGTTTGTAACTGCTCTGGCACAGTTTATTTACTAAATTTTGTTAATATTACTAATTTATTGTTAAATTAATGTTATTTTCTAAGATTGTTCGCTAGACAATTAATAAGACCGACATAAATGATGACATTTAAAACAAAAATTGTAAGTTATCTTGTTATTTATTAAAGGCAATTTCGAAATTATGTTTATGTAAAAACTTTTAATGGTAATGTAAAGTTCATAATAGGAAATTAAGGCTCTGATGCGTCTAATAGCTGTGAAAGGCGTGGGATCGTGTCATTGTCGTAAGTTTGAGCTATTAAGTAGTAGGGGTATAAGTGAATTCAATGGCACTTAAGATTATCTAGAATGCAATGAAAACCTGTTTTGGAGACTTGGGCAGGAGGCTAGCTTTGTTATTGGCTCTAATTATATAAATTGACATTTAATATTGCATTACTTCGTTGTTCTGCATATCTTCAAAATGAAGTTTCTCTTGGTTGGAGTATTTTTTTTAGTATATCTGCAAAATGGTAAGAAATTGGATAGACTTTAAGTGAAAGTTTGTAATCTTTGTATCTACAAAGGGTTTGCATTGAAGTGCTACGAATGCGACACAGACTGGGAAAAAAATTCGTGTAACAATATGGCTGAAAGAGAATGCGGATCACATCAACAATCTTGTGTAAAATCAGTGAGACATATTCACGATGAAAGTGTGTAATTATAACAGTTTTTTTTTTTTGATATATAAAAAATTTATTTTAAATTTTTGTCATTTTCAGCAATCACGAAAAAATCATGCGGGGATGGAACTGGCGAAATGAAATGTGAAGATGTTGACGAACGTGGAATGAAGGAAACTGTATGCAGGTGCAGCGGCAATCTGTGCAATAATGGCGACTTTAAGACCATATCTAAGTCGGTCATGTTTTCTGCTTTATTTATGGCTGTTTTGATGCAATTTGTTTAAATTCACTTTTAACATTAAGTAATGCTTTGTACCATTTAAATTCTTAATGTAAATTTTAATGTATTTTTAATATACAAATAAAATTTTCCAAGTTTACTACCGGTACTCAACTTATCGTCTTTAAGAATTTAAGATGATGTTTCGATTAGAGCTGGATATTTTTAGCAGTAGGCGGTTAGGTGGATTCGAGTTGATACGTGTAGTTGCATGCAGAGTCACCTTTCAGAAAACAGTTACACCAAAGATAGAAAAGAAGATCACTCGATTAATTTTGTAATTTGAGTAAGTTTATTGAATTATAGAAACAAATGAAGCTAGTTTTAGTCTGTTTGTTGGTTTTGGCACTGATTGAAAACGGTAAATTAAGATTTTATAACTCTTAATTTTGTAAATCTAAATTTAATTGCTGCTAAAAGGTCTCGCATTTCGATGTTTCCAATGTAATAATGCAAACAATTGCCTGCCGGAAAGGCTTACTCACAGAAGGTGCGAAGGCAAAGAAAATGCTTGCATCAAAACGACGAAAAAGGTCGCTGGTGAAGGTATGTAAAATATTATGTAAAATATTGTTATATGTATAACATTGTTTCTTAAATAGTAATCGTAACAAAGGATTGTGTGACAGTACCACACGCCAAACATCACGATGATTGTGAAGAAACCGTAGATGGTGCTAATAAGGAAGAACTTGTTTGTGTTTGCTTCAGTGATAGATGCAACGGTGCTGATGTCAATATGATAAGTTCAATAATGATTTTAGTTTCACTCACTGCTGTTTTATTACATATTGTTTGATATCGTTGAAATAAAGCTTTTATTTTAACTAACGATTTTACTTGTTAATTCATGTGTAACGTTCCCTTTCTTTCTACAAACGCAAGCAGTACAGGATTAACTTTGCAAAAAAACAAGGAAAAGGTATGAAAAAAAAGTTGTTAATTTGCCAAACAGCCTAAATATGGTAGTAAGCCATGAGAATTGGCATTCTTTCACTTTTGGGGGAGAGAATTATTGTTTTTGTTGACAGTGCTGTTTTTTCTAATTAAAATTGAGGTTTTTTCAGAAAGGAATCGCCCACAAATAACGTCATTCATAATTTAAGTTTTTTAAATTATCAGTTGACAATCTTTAAACAATCTAAATTAACTGAACAGTTTGCACTCGTGGCCATACCTTGCATATTGATTTATGAAGACAATAAAATTATTAGTGAAAATAACAATTTCATTTCTTTAAAGTTGTTATTTGTTTTTAAATGCGTCCCGTTCTTTTATGTTTCAAACAAGAAAAGCTTCAATTAGTAGCTGCTGATAAAATTATCAGGAATTATCGTGTGGTAAATTTAAACTTGATGATAACATGAAAATTATATGCGCCATGAAAGGATAAAAATAGATCAGCAATAAATTATAAAAATTACGTAAATATTCTGAAGAATTTTGTTGAGTCAGGAATATTGTGAGGTGACTATGGGAGCAACTCTTTTATTCAGTTGTTTTTGACCCTAGGTTTGACCATGGTCATAAGATAAAAATGTCGAAAGACTAAAATAAACCATAATAAAAAAAAAATTAAAAAAAAATCGAAATGTCCGATAAACAACATTTCTCGTTAACGAGAAATGTTGTTTATCAAACTGCATTATAGTATTTTAATAAGGCAATAAATTGCATTAATTTTTTTTGTTTCACGGTGAAACAAAAAAAATTAATAAATGCAATTATAAATGCTGGATGGGTGAAACTTTCACCCATCCAGCGCCGAGTACTTGTACCTTTGCTAGTTTACAATAAAATGAAAATATAATCTTACCATATGGGCTTCCTTACGATCAGATTGCGCAGTTTAAGAGATGCTCACCTCACAGATCCATTTCCACAGCAACCAAGAAACAACGTATTTTACGATTTGGCAATTTATTTAATTCGGTAAAACAACTCATCAAAATGAAATTATTACTAACTGGAATAGTGTTGTTGGCACTTGTAAATAACGGTAATTACTACAAACTAATTCATTTTGCATGTTTTAGTGTAATATTAAACATTTAAACGAATTGTAAATTTAGCTAAGATTTCAAGAAGACATTTACCGTACTTCAAATTTAACTAAAGTATCAAAAACATTAAATCAAGAATCTTTTTTTCTGTAAAAATTTTTTTTCTTCATATTTTCGTTTACAAATAACTACGCAGACTTTACATGCAAATAAATGCGTCAATTTTCTTCTTTGGTATTGAAGGACTGTCGCTTACGTGCTATGAATGTTCAAACTGCGAAAATAATGATAAACAATGCAGTGACAACAAACCCTCATGCTTTAAATCTGAAGTAAGCCAGGGCGAAAACAGTAAGTTTCCAACAGATATCGATTGGACCTTGAACAAATACCATATTTTCATTCCCACCATTTTAGAGATCGTTAATAAAGGATGCGGATTACCAATCGGATTGCCACTCATGGGTGATCCCGAAAACACCTGCAAAACTCTGTCAGTTCTCGGTGTGGAAACCTTCATTTGCACTTGCCTCACTGATCTATGCAATAACGCTAACGTCCACATGCAAAGCTCATTTGTCATCTTTCCCCTGATAATTGTGGCTATTTTCATACAATCCATGTGAGATTGCAGTTAAATAATAGTAGCAGAGTCTATATAAATATACTTGTATTTTCAATATAACTGTATTTTCTTCGATTTCTGAATATACGTCAAATGTTTCGCGTTAAAGCTTGTTAATAAAGTCTATTTAGGTCTGAAAGAGTCTTATTTAATTGAATT
Source organism: Stenotaenia linearis (assembly GCA_034700445.1). NCBI lineage: Eukaryota > Metazoa > Arthropoda > Chilopoda > Geophilomorpha > Geophilidae > Stenotaenia > Stenotaenia linearis. Next base: position 7,868 of record JAQIXT010000353.1, read on the forward strand.
GATCACACAGAATATTTATAAGCTAAATACTCGCGTATTTGCATCTGCTTATCCTTTGTGAGCCTCCGTACAATTCGATTGCGGAGATTGAGAAGCTGGAGCTGTGATGACATCACAGCATCAGACCGCTTGCTCACTAAACGTTATTCTGCAGAAATTTGTGGAACATTCGATATTCCATTTTTGAAAATTACGAAATGAGATTACTTCTTGCCGGAATACTCTTCCTGGCACTTGTTAAAACTGGTAATTCATTTAAAAAGAGAAAACAGAAAAAACAATGCATGTTTTTGTATTTTATTTAATTTTATCTTATTATATTTTACTTTTAAATACATCAAAATTTAATGCAAAATGCTATAAAAGAATCTGAGGTAGCATTAGTGAGGTGGGAACTTGTCGAGCGCTTTTAACGCTTAGTCTAATTAATGGGTACATCCTGCATGCGGGAGGAATCTGCCAAAACAATTATACATCACACCTTTTCTTTTCTCGTTTGTTATTGCTAAAGGACTCCCACTTAAGTGTTACAAATGCAACTCGATTGAAGAATGCAATGAAAATCCAAAACAGTGTTCAACGACGGAAGAGTTTTGTTGGAAAGCCGAAACGATCCTTTTTGGAAAAAGTAAGTTTTGTGAGATTACAAGGCGTGATATGTTCGAATTTTAAATCAATCTGTTTAGAGGTCGTTACGAAAGGATGCGACGTACCGATTGGTGCGAAATTACAAAAATATGAAGTCGGTTGCGGTCCACTTTCAGTCACCGAAGTCGTTTCAACCACGTGTTTTTGCAGTACAAATTTGTGCAACAAGGCCGATGTGCAAGTGATGAGTCAGTACGTAACCTATTCCCTGATTTTATTTGTTATTTTAATACCATTTATTTAAAATTGCTCAAAATGTTAGAATTGTGCATTTATACATATTTTCAAACATCTGTTATGTAATTAATCATGTTTATTTAGTAATAACACTCGAACGATGTAAAAAATATTTTTTAAAAGTACGATTCTCTTTATTTGATAATAGTGAAATAATTGCTAGAAAACACACGAGAAAATAGTAAATTAATATTTATCACGTTGTTTTGTTTGCACTTTAAATGTTATTGTATAAACATCGTATTTATTAAGAAAAGTAATCAAAATTCTGGTGTTTTATAGCCATAATTTTATTATTATTATTATTATTATTATTATTATTATTATTCAATTGTGAAAATTTAAACTCGCAATAAATAATTTAGTTGTTGGTAGCAATAGTATTGTTTTAGATTCCGAGAGATTGTTGATTTTATAAAGAAATCGTTCTTATAGAAAGGCTCCACGACAGGAATGGCGAATATTTTTAGATTTAAGTGGAAAAGTAAACGAAGTTAGCAAATTTTTGACATTCGCATCGCTTTATTGTATTAAAGATATGTTGGTGCTGAAATTAAATGAATTAAAGGGGAAGTTCAATAGTTGATTTTTTTTTTTAAAAATTAATCAGTTTTTTAAAAATAAAAATTAATCAATTTGCCATCTCTGTGCAGGAGTTGTGTGTTTTTTGTTGTAAATAAGCATTTTCTGCAGAAAAATTTATTTGAGCTCACTTTTGCTCGGAATTGCTGCAGATTTTAAGTTTTTCTTAAAGCTACGAAAATCCTTTTAAAAAAATGTCTGTATTGTATCATAACAGACAATAACGGTTTGAATAATAGTGAGAAGTTCAAGTTTTTTACTATATCAATGATAAAATCGCTGAATTTACGATCGTTGTATAATAAAAGAATAAATGATTTTATAAAAATAAAAATAACAACAAGTAATTTTGGTGTCCTTTTTGCTTTATTATTTCACTATACTTCACAGTTTTATCTTACGATTACGATATGTGCAGTGTAAAATTATTAAAATGTTGATAATACAATGCTAAATATATTTCACAACATTACAAGATGTAAAATCCCATATAATAACATCTACGGTCCTCAAAAATTATATCAAAACTTAACGTTCTTAGTCAAATTCTACAATGCACTACCTTCGATAAACAATATTTGGCAGCCGGATGTACCTAAAATGGTATATTAAAACCCAATCAAGTTTTATTTTGTATATGTTTTGTATAATGCACGAAGTCAACTCTACGCTGTCTGTATAATTTGGCTTTACGTTGATTTACGCAACGGATGCCACATAGCAATGGGTTTGCGTAAAGAAGACATCATTTGATTCCAATGAGATAACTCTTTGCCGCTAGACTGGGAGCCAATAAATACGTGTCCGATGGAAGGCGCACGACCATCTGCTTGAAACTCGGCCATTGTTATGCGCAATTGTACGGTCTGCATAAAAAAAATACATAAGGGTAATTAATGTCTGGAAATACCAATTCATGCATGGGTACCGTCGGGTTTTTTTGAAGGGTGATGTAAACGTAATGTTTAATGTTCCATATGTTTTTAAAAACATATGGAAAAACATATATTTCAGGTAAAATGGCAGGAATTCAGTAGAAATTGCACAAAACTTTGCAGGTATTTACTTCAACCACTGTTTGATATAATCAAATTTGCGAATGCGAGACATGTAGACATGATTGCGAGACGCGGGAAACAGATTAAGCAAGTGGGACATCTGGCAACCCTGATGCAGCCCTGTTTTCATTAGATATAGTTTGCAGCAAATTGTAATACAGTCGAACTTCTTACAACAACCGCACAAAACAAAATCCTCGTTATAATGAATGATACTGGATTTGTCCCCCATATTTGATTGTTAAGCAATTCACAGGCATACCTGATCATGCAGCGTATAGTCATACATATTAACCTAATTCATGGATGATTTTCTACAATTATCTGTATTTATAAAAGCACTCAAAAGTTCAAAACACTTCAAATAAACTAAGCTAATCTTTACATTATTTTTTTCTCAACCTTAATTTAACAGGCTCATATTGAATCATATTTACTGAATGTACCTTAACATATATCTGAGAAAAACTGTTACTTATCCATATACATATTTCTCTTAATCTATAAATACCGCATCTCATTGAATATAAGCCACAGTTTATATTTGAGAGCAATTTTTTTGAGAGGGAGACTAGTGTAGGGGCTTCTTTGCTACATGCTGTGTTGTAAAAATTTAGGGTCTGGGTCACTGATTACTCGTTAATTTGTTCCTCAAAGTTTCTTAGTTAACAAAACCACCAACTGGATTGTCAATTGGACAAAGAATTAAATGCCATTACATTGTATATAGAAATTCTTTGAACATAAGCAGCAACTTTTATTTGAGGACAACCTTAATAAAAGGGGGTGACTTCTAATCAATGAAATAAATTATATCCACGATATAGGCTATATACCCAACACTTCTGTAATAAAATGAAGGAAAATCTTTCAAATTTTTCAAATACCTGTAAAAGATTTGAAGGAACTGAAAAAATCATAGCTTCGTTGAAAATCGGATTACGTTCGTCTCTTTTTACTGATGTTTTTTTCTTGCTTATTTTCTTCTCGTTGTGTAAAAGGTACACTTTAACAAAAGGATCTTAAAAAATAGAAATTGAGAGATATTTTAGTGTAAGGAATGAATTTTGATTTTCAAGTATAGAAAATAATGAAAACCTGCTGAAGTCTTATTGTGAGTCCATCGTAGATTTCGTGCTTTAACAATTACTATTGTTAATCGTTCGGCCGTTGGAAGATAACTCAAAGAAAACATTACTTCGCCCAAATCAACTAACCTCTGTGTAAAAAAAAAAATTATTATAAATATGACAAGTTATAAGATACTCGGTTTTCCATCCGTAATCTCAAAAAGCATAAAAGAAGTAAGTCTAAAAGAGACTTAAATATTTAAATTAGACTTTAAAAAAAAGTTTCCAATGTAAGAGTTGCATAATAGTTTAATTAGGCAGAAGCAATCAATTTTGGTTTTACTAGTTTTAAATATCAATAATGCTTGCAGTGAAGTTCATGGGAAATATCAAAAACTTGGCTCTAAAGTGCCTTTTTGATCTTATAAATCTGAACGGATAAAATTTGTTTCAACTAAAAAATTGCACCACAATTTTATTAGTTAGGAATAATCAATTTTAATTTGTATTCTAAGTTCTAAAGTGGAAAAAAAGTGAATGAAAAACGCTTGAGATTTCGAGAGCGATGTAAGTTTTGCAGAGAAGATCGACTCAATAAGGGGTAGCGAGAAAATTTGAAAATAAGATTTTTAAGTTTAGTACCGAACTTTGATTAAAAATCAATCTTTGCTTTTAAAATATTCTTGCTGCCCTTTATCAAGTCAAACTTCACTGCAAAACCCCAATATTAATAATAGCTATGTCAATAACTGATTGCCTCTGATTAATTAGAGATTAAAGTGTGCTCAATAAATTGTACATTTTTTTGCATCTTTATGTTTTAGATTTCCAATTACCATTCCTATAAATGTACATATAAAAATTTCAAAACATTAAACACTTTTTGAGATTTTTGAATGAAGCAATTTTAAATAGAAAAAAATCGCAATTTTTTTTAGGTTAAGTGCTTAATCGATAAAAGTAAAGTACCTGATTAAAATCAGCTAAACTAAGCCATAAATTGTTGGCGCGTGATAGATCGATATCACAAAGCTTCAATTCAGCTTCACCGACCAGCGTATTTGTATATTTATCACACGTATACGCGTAAAACAACAATGCACGTTTGCCCAAGTCATGTGGTTCAATTCCAAATAGAAATCGTTCCTTAAAGACTGGATCTGTCGTGTTTTTTTGGACCTAAAAATAGACATATTTCAATTTTCATTACCTTCAACACACAAATTAAATGTATCAAACCCTAGTTTGCATGTTAGATGTCTTATCTGGCAGTAAGTAAACACGAACATAACTATCAACCGATGAACTTGTCTCAGAACTGCCAAGTTCTCGCGCTTGCAGGACACTTACAATGAGATCAGCAGTTTCTCTAACAAATTTATGACAGACATATTTAAAAATCTGTGAATTACACTGGAAAAAAAATCGAATTTACAAAAATTTACAATAATTAAATTCGTTTAAAAAAAAACAAATGTACGTTATATTTACAGTTTTAAACGAAAGCTTTCCCATAAATTTTGTAAAGTGTATTTTAAGATGTTTACAATAAATTTAATTATTGTAAATGTTTGTAAATCTGATTTTTCTTGCAGTTACAATTACTATAAAATAAAACCATATACCTGTCATATTGAAGACCTACTTCTATTTGACCGGTAACGTGAATTTCATCAAACGAATCGAAAATAACTGATGTGTCTGAATTAACACTATCACAAGACATTGCCCGCTTTAAACTCGGAATTAACTCTTCAATTTCATCCGCAATTTCTGAAGGTGGACTGGTCCGTCCACTGCCAATACTGTCAATTGATGGTTGAGCCTGAGATTTTCATTTATAATTAACAAGGTAATTATGTAAATTTTATATTATATGATACCTGCAGCGCAGGAGCTGGGCGTAACGGCTGTGGTGGTATGTCAACTTTTTTTGCGTCAACATGGAAACGATAATCATTTTCAACGTTATCATAACGTCGGTAATTACCAGAACTCTCCAGGTTGAAGTCAGAGTCAGATCCCACCTGGAAGTAGTCAATTTCAATTTTTAAAAAAAAATTTGTTGTTTTATTTCAAATTGATTAATTCTATAAATGTTATTCCGTCTGAAGACGTCTCAAAATATTATCTCCATAGCAACGACTACAAATGTCAGAATGACAAAAATAGAAAAAAAAATTCAATTTGTATTCAGAATATCTCTTTCAAATTTCGTTATATAAATTGAGCTCAGAGAATCAGAATTCAGAACACAACAATTTTTTTGGTAAATCTACAAGAAAAAAAATCAAAAAATCACTGCCGAATTCACCAATCGTAAAATCCGTTTTTATTTTAACTCAGACTTTAACTATAATCAAGAATAGATAAGAGACAGTTTGTCTCTTGTATATTCTTGCTATAATGAAATTAAAGATCACTTTTGACAAGAAAAACAAAATCCCTGCCACATGTCACAATAGATATTTAAAAATTCTACACCATCGCTGTTATTTAATACAAAGTGTAGTAAATGGAGAGTTAATTAGATAAACAGTATTGGATAAATAAAATGCGCATCGAGGCAAGTAAGTGATCTACGTAAATTAAATTACAACGTGATATATACCATATAACCGTTGGCGTTGAATTGCCTGCTTTTTGTAAGCTGAACCTTTTCCTCGTTAGGGCTGAGTATCCAATTAAAAAACCAAGTCCACAAACCGAGATACCGACAAACTAAAACAAAAAGAGCTCCGATGATGCCGAGAATTCCAATTACTGTCACACCGATAGCAAAACTGCTCATACTGCAATTGAATTGGAAAGAATTTATTAGAAAGATTTAAAAAAATTATTTAGAATTAGATTGAATATTTATGCCGAAAAGAAAATTAAAAACTTGAGTTATGAAATAATTAACAAGAAAAAATCCATAAATATAATTTAGTATTTCATTAGAGTCAAATAAAAATTCACTTTCAGAATTTATTTTCGCTTCACTAATGAAAAACCCAATTTAAAATTGATAAAACTAGAATTTTATATCAGAAAACTCAAATTGATCGTAAATAATTTATCAATAACACTAATAACACTTTTTCAATACTGTCTGCGCTGCAATTCGCAGGTGTTTTGCAGTGAAGCTCGATTTCAATCGTATTGAATTTTGAGTAAAAATGGAATCAAATTTACTTATCGCGAATTAAAATTGAATTAAAATGAAACTGATGAATCTTAACGAGTCATTGATTATAATGAAAACGAAATAGATGTTAAATTGTATTACATCGGCAACGAATTGAAAGATGAATTGATTTTTATCTAAACTTACTTCTGATGAAATCACTTCGGTGTTAATAAATTGATGGTTCTTCCATCGTACAAATGCGTTTCATTATTCAAAACGGGCAGTAAACAAGTAAACTTAAAGATGAAACCCGTGAAAAAAGGCTGGGCAAATGCAATTAAGTTGAGGAAGCGGCAGACGTGCCATCTAGTGAGGATGAGCTATAAACTAACGCTTGCTGTGAGCCACTCAACAAGGATATTTTCACTCATCTAATATACTATCTTTTTTATTATCTTTAAAGTGCTACATATCACAAGACATTTAAGTCAAAAATAAAATATTTTATTTTCTAGCTTGTTCGTAGTTCTCGCTGAACCAAGTGACTGTTTCAGAAATGGCTGGAAAATAATTTGTTTTTTAATTTAAAAAAAAAAAAAAAGTATGATTAAATCAAATTTTTCAATACCTTGCTCGATGGGTGTAAATTGAAAGTCAGGCAGGTATTTACGTAATTTAGCATTGCTTGCTGTTTTCTTATATTGCCCGTCTGATTTACTGGTATCGTACTGATTTGTTTGTTAAGAAAAGTAATTGATGTTTGAAAAAGAAATTATTATTATATTTGATTTTAATTCAGTTGCTGTATTTCTTTGAATAAACCCCACAGCTCTTACTGCAAATCAAGAATTTTTGATGAAGTTTGATTTGTAAAGCAATTGTTTACAGAGTTAATTATCCATCAAACGTTGTGATTTTAGCTTAAAAAGTAACTTATTTAAGTCAGATTAATGTTATAAAACATAAAAACGTCTTAAATAAAGTTAGAATAATTAGTTTAGCAGCAGGAAGTGTAGGCGCTGTTTGAAGTATTGTAACTATTTGAAATAATATGGTAATAGGCATTGATTCCGAAGTGCAGACATGATTCATACAACGGAATCATTCATTCCATACCTAAATAATCTAATCGTTCATTAACATTACAAAATCAACAAGCAGCCAATAATTACACTATCTCTAGCTCCTCTTATTTACTAGATAGGGCACTAGAGGTTAATGTAAGATTATCAAGGCAGCCACCCCTGGGCCTTGCACCAAGGTAAATTTTTGCTGATTTTAAACAATGTTTGTTGATTTTTGCAGATTTTTAAAATTATTATTTGCAAGCAGCTATTGCAGATTTTTACTGATATTTTGCAAACTTTCTGCAATCTCTAAATTTTTGATGTCTTATGCATTTTGACCTTTTGTTTTTGTGCATTTTTGACTACACTGTAATAGGCCTCGTACCATTTTTTTCAATTTTTATGAAGGTTCCCACCGTGGAGTAGGGGAATCGAGGAGAGCTCGTGATTTTTCTGCATCGAATCCTGCAATACTCTCATACACTACTGCACCTCATTTACGCAATAAAATTCCACACTGAAATAACAAGAGGGGAAAACCAGAAAAACAACAGTTAAAAAAAAATAAAATAAAAGGATACAATCAACTTCCCATCGAATTTAAAAGCCTTCGATATTAATTCAGCAGCTTCCTTGATTGAAATTTCATCCTTTTCATCAACTGCAAAATAAAATAATATTAATAATATTTTTAATTAATAAAAAAAAATCAAATCCAATAACAAACCAGATAAAATAATAGGATCAATTTCATCATACGAGCGCAACACCCAAATTATCAATCTAGCTAAATCCAGCGAGTAGATAAACTGACGCAACGCTTTACCAGTTCCCCATACGACTAAATCTTCCTTATTTTCTAATTTCAAAATAAAAATTATAATAATAATCAATTTCCTTACACTACGTATTAAAATAAAATATTCTCACCATTTGCAGTGTAAGTTTTATGAATTAAACCCGGCAACACATGTCCATCTTCTAAATTAAAATTATCATACGGACCAAAAACATTAGTGGGAATAACAGCTGTAAATTTGCTTCCATGTTGGGTGTTGTAAGCACGATTTTGTACGTCGATCAGGCGTTTGGCATAGGAATAACCAAAATTGGAATGATGAGGTGGTCCATTATGAATCTATTTGTCGAAATTACACAAACGTATTAATTAAATTGGACTTTATTCTACTCTTAAATAAAATTACCATTGTTTCATCGATAGGATAAGTAGTTTTGTCCGGAAAAATACAAGTCGATAAACAAGATACGACTTTTTGTACTCCATTTTCGTGACACGCTTGCAGAACATTGTCATTAATTTTAATATTATTTCTCTGCAAGAATAGTAATTGGTTTTATTTATTCCTTTGTAATTGATACCTAGTTATTTTTTTTTACCAAAAAATCCAAATTATATTTCAGATTTCTGAAAAGTCCTCCAACCATAGCTGCTAAATGAATCACATGAGTCGGTTTATGCTTTGAAAATAATTGCTTGGTCTCCGATTCATTTCTAAAAATTAAATTAAATATTATAATAAGTCGTGAGTCATTTGATCAGGATGTTGATTATTACTCACGTTAAGTCGGCATCTTTACTTGATAAGAATATCCACGTCTCATTCTCACTTTTAGATTCTTTTGCCACTTTTTCAATGGCTTTTCCTACAAGACCAGTTCCGCCTGTGACCAGAATTATTTTCTTCTTTTCCATTGTATTGTACTAACTAGAAAAAAAAAGTAAAAAAACCTCTAAATTTGTTACTTTTTGAGAAAGTGAAAATTGTCAACCAATGTCGTACCTGCAGCCGGTACTGGTTCCCGTTGAGAATGGGCCTATCAGTAGAAGTAGATTCACATTCTTGCATTCGATAGTGAAGATAGTGGGAAAAGATAGCAAATCTCTATCTGAAGACCGATACTCCTTGCTTATTCAGCCAGTGCCGCGTTGGTGCCGCCATCTTGTATTAATTTAATCCGAATTGAGGCGAGGAGACCGAGAAGACTCAAAAAATTATTATAATGACGGATATTAACGACATTTTTGACAGTATTGTTCTCGAGGAGGATGAGTAATTTGATAATATTACATTTAATAAATCACTAAAAATATATTTCTATTTAGTACGTACAAAGAAGGATATGACGAAGGAATTTTAAAAGGAAAAGAAGTTGGTGAAATTGATGGATTTCATTTAGGTGTTAAAAAAGGCGCCGAAATTGGATCTGAAGTATATTTGGAAATTACTAACATCCCTTGTGTTGAAATTAATAATTTCCAACTTAAAATTGTTTCAGATAGGTTTTTACTACGGCTGTGTTGACACGTGGATTGAATTACAAAATAAACAAAAAATTCCAAAAAAACCGAGATTAGGCAGGTTACAGTAGACAAATTACGCAATTTTGATAATAAAATAATGTTACAATTAAACAGATAAAACATTGACGGCCCTCCTGGAGCTGCTCAAAGGTTTTCCTAACGTAAACATAACCACAGATGACGTTATGCAAAAATTAGTTGAAATAAGAGCAAAATATAAACAGGTAAATTTAATTTTTTCAATTTTTAATAATTTTAAGTTTTTATTATATTTTAATTTACAGATTTTGTCTTTATTGGAAGTTACGCAGTCGATTTCTGGAAATGATGGATCGTTTTAATTGATTTTCAAATTAATATTGTGAATAATAGTATTTTTCATATTGAAAATAAATTATTTTATATTTATAGAATAAAAGTGCGTGTTGTTTTAATTATTAAACGGCTACAATTAATAATGGCGACCCTTTTACATTTTTATCATACTTATTAATTCTTATCTACCGGCGACCTGAAAACACGAGGAAAATAAATAAATTAAAACACTAAGATGGCTGATCTTTAGTTCTCAATTCTATCGTTTATCAACATCAGCGCCCCACGCCCGCATCGTCAACAAACGCATGCGTGGTTGTTGGTGTGTTCAGTGCATGAGCCCAGGTTTTCGAGTTCTGTTTCTCCTGCAGCAGGTGAGCTAGATATTAACATTTCTAAACAAATACGACTCGATTCAAAACTTACGTAACGCCAGACACATAAACATTACAGTCAATACCATTCATTGCGTAATTTGATTTGTCTGTGCGCAACTATTCACTGATTTAACGAGCACATTGAATACCTATATCTCGTAATGTATCCACACTTTCGCACCTAGTAATTAACGAAGGACTGCACGTCGAAAGTCTGAAATAGTGTTAAATTATACTCAAGTTTAATAGCTATTTTTGAATGGGAATTGAGATTTGGCGTTAATCCAGGGCGTTCATTTTTGAATTAACCTCGGAATTAACGTACTTGTGGGTATTAAGAATTGATTTTTTTTCCTCACTTTTTTCGTTAATTTTTATAAACAAAAAATTAGTAGAAAATTCCTTTATCCATTTTAAGTCGTAACAAGAACCAGGAAGTTAAAGGGTCACTGATAGAGGGCAGAAGATGATCGCATTCAAGGTCAAGAGTGAGGGGGGACATGACACACCCACATACCTGAGGGTAAAACAAAAAACTTCAATTAAAAGAGAAAATTTAAAAAAAAAATTTTTTTTGCATTTTTTTGTTACTAAATAATTCAAAATTCAGTAATTAACGGTCGGTTTTGAATTTTATACAAATTGTGACTTTTGGCTGTTAGTTTGCGCGTTACTAGGAATAACTCGTGTTATTTATGGTTAAAAAACCGATAGAAATTTGTTTACCGAACATACCACACTCCCCTTGGGTTCATTATATTGTGGGATTCCGTGATGTGCTACTTACGAAGGGCCAAGCCAAATAAAGTAGGTGCTATGGATGGAGTTTCCTATATCCGGCTCGCGGGCTTCGGTTCAATCCCTTGTTTTATTTTGTTGGCTTTGTTGACTTTTGATTAACACAAGTGTGTTTATGTAGGCCATCACTCCGTGCCCGAGTTGACAAATACGAGTGTGGTGTAAGAAAATTAAAGTTTTTCTCACTAATTACAGGATATTCATCAACTGTGGAGTAAACTAACTCGGATTTGATGCAAATTGAGAGTTGAACTGGATTGGAATAAATCTCTAATTTGGCTAAATTTGGATTTTTTAAATTAAAGTAAGATTTCTCATGAGATTATATTTCAAAATCTTTAATTTTCTAGAGAGAAATTATTAAAACCAAATCAGAAATTAATTGATCCGTAATGATCGGTTATGATACAAGTGGTGAAATAGTTGGTAAAATGTCAAATTTGAAGTCAATTTGCGAGCGCTTTATTTCACAACTTCCTTTTTATGAATTCGAAGATCGGATTTTGCACTCTAAATATTTTTCATATTATATTCTACGATAAATAGTTGTAACCAATTTTTTAAATTTATTTTCAATTTTTTTTAATCAAAAATTCAATGAACTGTACTTACGGTCTAAAGGTCGATATTTAACGTGATTGATAAATTAATTTTAATCTTTTTTGTCTAGATCAACGCACAATATACATAGGGAGAAGATTTAAACAAGTTGAAGTACGCATTGTAACCTACGATGGCCGAAGCCCATGCTGCTGTCGCCTTTTCATTCAGCGTTACACACGAGGGTGTACATGTCAACTTTGACCATGAAGTCTTGCATCTCGTGTGGACTAGTGGCGTGCGGTCGTGGAGGAAGCGTTTGATCAGATTTAAGGTATCTTTGACTGAATTATTGATTGCTCTATTTATTTATTTGCATTAAAGACGTCGTAAAAAATAAATAAATGTAAATTAATGATTTTGTTTTTGTCACAAAGGTTTTTGTTGATAACAATTAGGGAGTTGAAAAGTGTAAAAGGTTACGTAAGCATGTAATTGCTCGAAATTGTCGAAAACGTGTTTGCAGGAATACAAATGAGAAACACGATTATTTGTACTGAATAGATGGAGGTAGTACAGATTATCAAAACAATCTAGATAATCGATTGATATTGATTTCTGTGGATAAAGTTTTTGATTTTATGTTTTTTTTCGTCTTTATTTTCCTTTAGTATAAAAGGGAACTCGGATAATCGAATATCTAGATGATCAAGTTTTTACTGTATTTATTTGGACCGTTTTCAGATCATTGTAAAAACATAATTTCGACTGAAGTACAAAATTGAATAACGAATCAAAATTTATGAATTGAAAGTTTATATATATTTTTTTAATTAATGGAAATGTAATTAAATAGTAATTACACATCTATCAAGGAAAAAGAGGGCTGAAATTTTATAAGCAAACATGTGATGTGATTTATGTGAGATGATGATTATACTATCAAAATATCTGGAAAATAGTAATTTCTACAAAAAAGTGCAAATTTTTGTAACTTATGCAGTGAATTTATGTTAATTTTGCAAATTTTTATTTTTGTTTTGAAATTTTGCAAATATTTTACAAATTTTTTACCAAAATTTTTTAGTGGCCAAAGAACTGCAAACTATTTGAAAAAAAACTGCACTTTTTTGCGGGGTAATTTTTTCACTAAAACTTTATTTTTGCATTTTATCGAACATAATTTTTTTTACACATATTTTTTAAACATACAAAACAAATATTTTGCTATTTTTCCACCACATACATGCTACTATAAGCTACTAATAATGTTGAAGTTGTTTACTTAGTTGTCATGCAAACAGTTTGTTATGTCAGCTACTGACAAAGCTTTGTTTATTTCTTCAATTTTTACATTTCCAATTTTTGATTTTATTCTCGAAAAAACATGCGTTTATTTAAACAGGTTAAACCCAAGTGGCGTACTTTGCAAAGGATTAAAATATTAATAAAGGTGTTTTGATAATTTAATGCTAATAATAGAATTATTTGTGCGATTTTATTGGGGCGTGAAGTCTAGACTTAATAACTTATAAAAATATAGTAATAAGGATAAAATGATTTTTTATTTTGTGTTTTTAGAATAATGTTGAAAATGGGATTTATCCTGCATCGGTGCAAACTCTACTTATTACCGTCAGCATCGTTACAGCACTTATATACGCTGGGATTGATGTATCTGGTGGATATGTTTATACCATTCAAGAGAAAGTATTCAGGTTTGCCATTTTTTTAATTATTTTTTTTTTGAAAATTTAAAATAATTTGAATAATATCATTATTTTTATTTATTTTTTTTATTCTTATCAGATTTTTTTTAGGGTCGACAATTTCCTTTTTTCTAAGTTGTTTCTTGTATGGCATTATCGCTTGGTGGTTGGTCATTTTATTTCTCCAACACGTACTTAAAGCGTTGTTAGTTTACAAAGGATGGATGTACGAATCGCGCGGCAAAGGAGCTAGAACGAGCAATAAGACTAAAATGTGGCTTGTGAGTATTTATTTAAAATTTCTCTTAATTTGTAATTAAATTTATAATTAATTTTTGAATTTTTAGTTGGCAGTGAAAGTACTTTCGGGAAGAAAACCTAAGTTGCACAGCTTTCAAGCGTCTCTTCCACGATTACCAGTTCCGGCCATCAATGATACAATGCAACGGGTAATGTGAAAAAAAAGAAACAAAATTGTTTGTTTGTTGCTGCTTGTCTCGTTAAAATTCATTTGAGAGCTTGTGGTGCAGGAAAGAGAAAATAAACTCGTATTACATGATATGAATGAAATTTGAAATTGTATTCAGCAATGGGTTGAATAGAATGCACAATATTAAAAAAATCTGAGAATTTTTACTGACCTTTAATCAAGGAGATAAAAAGTGTAAATTCCATTGATTTTATTTTAGAAAAATTAAGTTATTCCGTTAACTGATAGTTTGGTGTGATTTATGTTTGTTTTTACTTTTAATTTGTAAATTATTTAAGAGTGTCAAAGTCCAATGTCAAAATTTCAATTTAAAAAAAAAAAGAACTATCACTGGTTGATCAAGGAAAATCTTCAAATTTTCAAAACTTGGTCGAACCTCCATGAACTCGTAGGAATCATAAAAATATGTTTGCTATGTCATGTACGGTATTTGCAATACCGGGTGCAGTGAGAAAATTCGTTTGTCCGTTTAAAGGATAACAGCGAAAAAACTAAATTAATTTAAATCATAAAATCTTACAAGTAGTCACTTTATTTTAAAAATAATGAATTCCATGGTAATTTAAATTTACCTAAAAAATGTTTTTATAGTGTGCGATTTTTTTGTATTTTATATCTGTGGCCTTTAGAACTTTTATTTTTATTGAAATCTAAAGTTCACTTTGAGTGCCAAACATATTTGAATGTTGAAACATCATGAACAAAGATAGGAATCCAACAAAATTTTAAAAAATTTGTTATTAGCGAGTTTGTAGTAACGAGGTTCGATCTGTATTTCAAAATTTTATTTTTGTTTACTTCAATAATATTAATTTACATTATTTATTTTACAGTACTTACGATCTGTTCGTCCACTCTTAAACGATGAGAAGTATGACCGAATGGATAAATTGGCTTGTGAATTTCAAGCCACAATTGCTCCTCGTTTACAACGATATTTGATACTCAAATCATGGTGGGCTACTAATTATGTAAGAAATTAATTAATATTTAATTTTTATGAAATTATAGCAATTGCTGTTAATTAAAATTTTTTTGTTATTTAGGTATCTGACTGGTGGGAAGAATACGTATATCTCAGAGGTCGATCTTCATTAATGGTGAACAGTAATTTCTATGGCATGGATGCAATTTTGGTACATCCAACCAAAATTCAGGCTGCACGAGCAGCTAACATCATTCATTCATGCTTTCTTTTTCGCCGATCCATTGAACGACAAGAATTACAACCTGTAATTTAAATTACATTTTTGTTTTATTATAAAAACTAAATTTTAATAATTTTATAGATCTTGATTCAAGGTGTGGTCCCACTATGTTCATGGCAGTACGAACGAGTTTTTAACACAACTCGACTCCCTGGCATAGAAACAGGTCCGTTAATCTAGAAAAAAAATGTATGATTTTCAAATTATTTAATTATATTTTTTATAAAAACAGATAAAGTTGCTCACTTGAACGATTCAACTCACGTATCGGTATATTGTCACGGATGTTATTACAAAGTTTACGTCCATCATCGCGGGCTTTTGTTGTCACCTGCAGAAATCGAATGGCAAATGCAAAAAATACTCGACGATAAGGATGTGCGACCTGATAAAGGAGAAGAGCATTTGGGAGCTTTGACAGCAGCGGAACGGTAAATTTAAATACAATAAAAGTTGGAATTCAAACTTTTTATTATTTACGTTTTCAGACCAACTTGGGCGAAAACGAGAGCTGCTCATTTCTCTTCTGGCGTCAATAAGACTTCTCTTGGAGCAATCGAAAAGGCAGCATTTTGTGTTGTTTTGGAGGACGAAGAATGTTTTTATGATCCTGTAAATCTAGAATTCGAAATGATTTATTTTTTAAATTTACATTGAATAATGGAATTTTTATCAATGTAGGCTGATCCTTCAAAATTGGATCACTTTGCGCGCATTTTGTTACACGGAAAAGGTTATGATCGCTGGTTCGACAAGTCTTTTAACCTAGTAGTTGCTAGAAATGGCCGAGTATATTTTCTTATTATAAATTTATTTATGATTTTTAGAGTAATTTATTTTGTGTTGTTTTTTCTAGGTTGGTTTTAATTCAGAGCATTCGTGGTGAGTTTTCCTTTCAGTTATAAATTATTTGTGTTTATTTGTTTGAAATTTTATGTGATCGAAAATGAAAAAATACAGTTTTCAAATTACTACAGTGTACTCTTTCAAATCCTGACAACTCTCAATCCAACTCCCTTATAATAGTGGAGCACAAAAATGGTGAAGTATAAAAATTACTCAGAAATCGGACATTCCCTGAATCTGGACACTGGACACCTCGTGTCTGCCAGAACTGGCAAAATCCGTTGAAGTTTTTAAATTGTTTATGAAAATATAAATCAGATAATTTAATTTAAAAATGAAAAATGCAAGTAAAATAAGAATTGCAAAGAATACACTATACCATTAGTTTTTTTTTTTTTTTTTTTTTTTCACTTTTCGGGTAAAGTTAAAAATTAATATACTGTATTTCATTGATTCTAAGACACACCCTCATTTTCAGTACTACTAGAACGGAAAAACACCATAACCTATTGTTAGACGCATCGATTTTAACAATTACAAGTAAAAGACGCCGTCAATTTGGTAGACTTCAAAATATCAAAAATGTGCATCTTAGAATCAATGAAATGCTGTAGTGATAATAATCTAAATTGCTTTAAATTAAGGATGGACAATTCTACTCAACTCAGTCGATGAAATTTTGCGAGTTAAATGAAATTTCATAAGATTTTAAAAATGTGAAATGTTAGCTAAATGCAGTAATAAAACATTAAAAAATGGCACTGAATAATAGAATGGTGCTTAAAATAACCATAAATAATTAATTTTGGTACATTTTAGGCTTTGAAATTTTATGTGAAAAATTATACTCGTAAAATTTCATCGACTCCAATCAATTTGGTATCCAGAGTCGACTCGACTTAATTGTCCAGACTCAAGGAACAGTTCTCTATCTACCCTTCCATGTCCCGATTTGATTCAGTACACTATCAGAATTAACAATATACCTATATTTTTGCGTCAGACATGCCATCGGTAGTGGCATTAACATACAAAAAGCCACAAATGTCAATTTAAAAGTTTAATGTTTACTGTCCTAACGTCGTAGATGCTTTTCCATGTGTGATTAATCCGATAATTTTCTAATTGCATTATTATAGGGCTGATGCCGCAGTCATGTCGCACATGTGGGAATATGTGTTTAGTGAAGACTTGTTTTTAACCCGGTAAAATTTTTTCTAGACCTGCATTTCGAGAATGTTTTCTTTTTTATATTTTGTGTGTTATACAGTGTGTTTATGTGAACCTAAACCAAAAATGTCTGACTGCAAAACACATTTCGGTTGCGGCAAAATCTCTGGCACAATCTTGTTATCCTAAGTACATTTTCTTGTTTCTGCATCTTTGTTTCAGTTGCTGCACATGATTGGTGATTTTTTAACATTATTATTTTTTTTTTGGTATTATATTGGAGTTTTTTTTTATATTATTTTTATATTTTTTAATTAATTAGGGCTGATGCGCCCGTCATGGGACATCTGTGGGAAAATGCTTTGGCTGATGATCGTGATAAGTAAATGGAATATCGTAGGGTTTTTTAGTTATTAGGATTAAGGTTTAGGAGAGTTGATTTGTTTATAGGTCAAGCAAAGTAAACATTAGAATTAAATTATTTTAAGGATTTAAATGGAAAAAAGCTAATTACTTTTCTTGAAAATTTATCATTTTTAGCTGGAATTGCTTACTAAAAATTAATAACTTTTTTCTGACATCACTAAAAGAATCATTTTTTATTTAATTACTTTTCATTGCTCATCAATTAGCATGATCTTTTTCATCTCAGTAACAATTGCAGTTTTATTTTAAAACACTAACATTTTCTCTAGTCTAAATCACGTAACACATTCTTACAACATCTCACCAGTAGACATTTTTAGGTATTTGTGTTGCTTTGATACACTTGTAAAACCTCGTTTCCACGCAATAGTGCAACGTGCAAGTGGTTATGACTAACTTGCATTACCTATGTATATTTTCAACAATATTGGTTAAAAATTCCCATTTAGTATTGATTTTCAGTCTTTTTAAAATACAGTGAATTCTGCTTAATTGGGACTGGATCACTTTGTCTAAATTAAATGGTTGCCAATAATGCGAAGTTCAATTAAGAGAGTGAAAAGGTGGTTTGCCGTTTGTTTTTGTACATAAAATGAATGACGAACTATCCTTTTTAGTAAGCAACAAATAGTTAGACGAATTCTGGAATAAATCAAAAGTGTTTATCAAAAATATTTATCATACATATTTACGAGAATTCATAAAATGATAAATTACTACATTATTTGAATCTCATGTATTTGTTTCCTAGTGAATTTGCAGTGTTTGCAGTCATGTCATTGACTCAGTAATGGCTTCCATACGCCTGCTGTGTAGCAGTAATTGTTCTGATTAAGTGGAATTTGTCCCAATTATAATGTAAATGTAAATAGCAGTCTCGGTTAACTGGTGTCTCAATTAACCGGAGTCTACTGTACTGAATTAAGCAACAAGAACTTTTCGTATTAAAGTTAATTAATGCATTCTAATTGAATATATAGTGTAAATAAATAGTCCAGTCGGATGTGATCTGTCCCAAATTCAAAATAGAGGTATAATAATTCATAAATCTTACAAATCTAAATTTTAATGTGTGTAGCTGCTCTGTATTCAAGTCAAAGACTCAGAATGGAATTTGGATGACCAAACAAAAAATATAATTATAGTGGTTATACTTGTGAGAAATTCTTGTTGGAAACGAGGCTTTAGAAAATTGATTATTTTTTGAATGAAAAATTTTCCTATAACAGACTTAAAAATTTTTCAATAATGTGAAGTAATTAAATGATTTACAATTTTGGGAAATTTTATTTCAATAAATCACCAATTTCCATTAGGAAATTCTTTAATTTTCAAAGGACTTAACACGTAATTATCCATTGTTGTAGTATGACAATATCTTCACTTTTCAAACTAAAGTTCACATTTCATTTGATACTTGTATTGTTATCAATTTTTTTGTGTGAAAGTGAAATTATTTACTTATCGCAATAGATACGACGAAACCGGTCATTGCAAAGGAGAAGTAAAATCCGAGCCACCATTGCCAATCAAATTAAAATGGGATATAAAGCAGGAAGTAAGCTTTGCTTTTGTCATTTATTTTACAATGCTATAAATACTTTATTACAGTGTTTAGATAAAATTCAACAATCAGTACAGTTGGCTGAAAGCATTTTAAATGATGTTGATCTTCACATTTTGGCGTATGACAAATATGGTAAAGGATTAATGAAAAAATGTCGGGTCAGTCCTGATGCGTACATCCAAATGGCGCTTCAGTTGGCGTATTACAGAGTAAGAATATATTTTTATGTTGTAAAAAAATTGTTTTAATAAATATTTTTTTAAATTTAGGATGCAGGTAAATTCAATCTTACCTACGAAGCATCGATGACGCGATTGTACCGAGAAGGGCGTACAGAAACCGTAAGACCTTGTACGGTCGAGTCGAGTGAATGGGTGAAAGCGATGGAAGATAAAACAAAAACGGTAAATTTAATTATTTAATTTTTTTAAATATTTAATAATAATGATAATTTTTAGAAGGAAGAAAGAATTGGACTTTTACAAAAAGCGTGCGCAATTCATCAACGAGGTTACCAAGATGCAATGTGTGGGAAGGGCATTGATCGACATTTATTTTGTTTATACGTGATCTCAAAATACCTCGAATTGGATTCGCCCTTCTTGAAGGAGGTTCTGAGCGAGCCATGGCGTTTGTCGACGAGTCAGACTCCGCAAGGACAAACGGCTAGATTAGACCTTACAAAAAATCCTGAGTATATCTCATCAGGCGGTGGATTTGGACCTGTAATTAATCGATTAATTTGAGTTTTTGCATAAATTATTAAGTTAAATTTGATTTTAAGGTCGCGGATGACGGTTACGGTGTCTCCTACATCATAGCTGGTGAAAACATGCTGTTTTTTCACATTTCGAGCAAAAAATCATCTCCCGAAACAGTAAGTTTGTTGTTTTGTTTTTAAAAAAATGGTAATTTTGTTTGAATTTCAGGATTCGATGCGATTTTCACGTCAAATTGAACGTTCGTTAGCGGACATGAGAGTTCTTTTTGATTATAAGAAAGAGTGAAGAGAGTAGTTTTGAAATTAAAAAGCAGACTAGTAGAGTTAGTTGACATTGAACTGTATATTGTTATTAACAGAAATCTCAGTATTTTCTCCCCACCTCTCTTTGAAAGTTTGTTGTGTATAGGAGATGAGAAATATATTTGAATGAAAGACAGTCAAAAGTGATGTTATTTTAGTTTACTGATTTTGATGGAATCTCCAAAGGACTAGTTCATTTTATTTTATCTCGACGATTTTTTAAGCCTCGTTTTCGTACATTGAACAGTTATTTCAAATCTCATGATTAAATGAAAAGGGTCCTCTTTGGATTGACAGAACGTAAAATCAACTTTTAGCATTCCATATTGTAGACTAAAATGCCAATTTTTTTTTCTTTTTTGTATACAATGTACAGTTTTATAGTCTGGTAATTGTTTTTCTTCATAATCCTATAACCGTCAATGCACAAAATGGATTAAGTGACGTTAATTGTTAAAACGACAAGAGCAATTCGTTAAGGAAATTTTATTTGCAATATATTTATATATGCGAACAAACTAAATGCAAAATTTTTTTTAAATTACATAATTTTGAAATTTTTTTTCTGTCATTTGTATAATGTAAAAGTGTCACGAGAATTGACAACAAAATAAAATAAATATGTGTTGGTAATAAGCTATATTTCATGTGAGATAGTTGTTTATAAATATGATAATTAATAACTATTGTAGTTATAACGAATAAATAGAATAAATGACTTGATATTTGGTTTCATGTATTAAATGTATTTTTTACTTAAATTTACCAAAAGAATAAGCTCTGCTCATGAGCGCAGTTAAAATTGTTTTTTATTTTAACGGCGCTCAGTTAAATAAAACAAAAAATTAATTTTGATAAAATTAATTAAATTAAAATTATTCCAATTAAATTTGTGGAATTTTGAATAGAATCTACAAAATGTAAGCATTTTTACTTACCATGTCTTGTTAGCTCGTAGATAATGCAATGCTGTAAAATCCGCTTAATACTGTTTCCTACAATAGGAAATCTCATTTGCATGAAAATTGGAGAACATTTTCGACATCATCAAGCATAAACTCATTACTGTCACTCCGTTCTAACATCAGATTTTAAACAATATGAAATCAAATTTTTTCTACTATTGTTTGAGCATTATTTGTGAAAACTTGTAATATCTAAAACACGTTAAATCATTAAAATGGAGGCAAGTGGCAACAATTTTTGATTTTGTAAAGACTAACTTGATTGCTTTTACTTTAATTTCAGATTTTTGGACTCTAACAATAAAAATAAATGAGTATATTTTTTACTATGAACATGAGACAAAGAATTAATGCAGAGTAAGTTGTAATGCTATCAACCATGTAATCCTTTCCTTCAAATTTACTGTACAGATTGGACAGGTAATTTAACTGCATAATCATTTATAAGACGAACTAATATATTGTCAATTTCTAACTTCAGGTCGTTCAAATATGTTAAAGCGCCGATTTATTTTATTATTACTCGGATTGGCTTATTTTGTAAGTGTTACCAGTAGTAAACAATGTTACGCGTACGAACAATCTCCGTATAAATTATTCGGATCAAAAACTGCCTACGATGAAGTACGAGGATACACGGTTCGAGAAGTTGATTATCCTGGTTAAACTCTGACAATGTGTTATTAAATTTTATCTCAATTGAAACGAAATTGTTAAATTTTATTCACAGGATGTACTCCAGCTCAGTTTTATTTTATTGCACGACATGGAACACGATATCCAAAAATGGAAGTTCTTAAAAAAATGCGAGATCGACTTCCCTCAATAAGAGATGCAATTATAGTGTCGTCTTCAAAGCGTAAAGGTTATATTTGTCTTGTTTCGTCATTTTCAATATATAATAAATAAATTTAAAATTTGTTTAAGGTTCATTATGTGACATAGATTTAGAAAATTTGAAATCCTGGCACAGCCACTTATCAGAAGACTTAGCTGAGCAATTAGCGCCAACAGGAGAAAGTGAATTGAAGGCAACTGGTTGTAACTTTTCGGAGATTTCAACACTTTACTTTTATAATTCACATTTATTTGTAGGAATGCGATTCAAAATTCGATTCCCCGGTTTACTTCAACCGCCAAAATCAAGAAGACATATCGATGTGCGCGTGATCGACCACGAGCGAGTTAAATTGAGCGCTAAATATTTTATGATGGGTTTATGGGGAGATGATAGCAGATTACCCACTCCGGTTTTAGATCATGACATGCTCCGGTTTTACGATAATTGTCGTCTATGGAAAAACGTGAGTGGAAAATGTAATGTTGTGAAATGATAAATAATGCAGTGTATTATTAGATGGTTGCTTGGAACCACAAGGCATTATTTGAAATTATGAAATTTAATAATGGTGCAAGGATGGAGCAGTTGATTCACGATGTGACAGACCGCATGGGGCTAAAATGGAAATTGACGTTTGGTAAACATTTTTGCTGATTTGTGAATAATAATTCAAGTTTAAATTAAATAGAATGGCACTTTGCAGCTGACGTACAACTGATGTACGAAGCTTGTCGGTTTGAAGCTGCGTGGGATGAGGATTCTATATCACCTTGGTGTGCTGCTTTTACGAATGAAGAACTTAAAACATTAGAATATGCTGAAGATTTAAAGTTTTATTACAAACATGCTTATGGACACCAAATAAATTACATGCAAGCTTGTGCTCCTGTCAAAGATATTGTAGAGAGGCTTGGGTAAGTAGAAATGGTAGCTGGGATTGGGGCAAAAGAGCAGAAAAGAGATGGGGGGTGGGGTGGGGGGATGGGGTGGGGGGGATGGGATGGGATGGGATGGGGGATGGGATGGGGGGATGGGGTGTGGGGTGGGGATGGGGTGGGGATGGGGTGGGGGCGCACTCACATTATCTATTTATGTGAAACTTAAAAGAAAACAAATCTTTTGGGGATTGAAGTTTATTTTTTTTAAATTTTGATTAGAATTGTGAAAATGAATGATCGGGGAGCAGAATGCCGTCGACGAGAACCCCGTCGAAAATAAACAAAGGGAATCCTGTCGAAAGTGGTCACGTGGATTCCCGTCGAAAATAACAACGGGAATCCCCTTGAAAAAATGATTTTATTAGGTTTTTTAGGTTAGGTGGTGGGTCCAAGGGGGGCGGGAGCCCCCCTTGTTAGACTAGGATGGTGCCACAGCGATTCCCACATTTAATTTAAATGATAACTATTTTCGACGGGAATCCATGTGGCCACTTTCGACAGAATTCCCGTTGTATATTTTCGACAGGAATCCCGTCGACAAGAATCCCGTCCATAAAAAATGAAACGTAAAAGTTTAAATGTTTTTCACAAAGTGATTGAGCACTTACTTATTAGATTGTCCAAAAAGTCCGGTCCTCCTCAAATATTTCTTATACTATTAATAAGGACTAGACTTTTTGGACACCCTATATAAACTGCTGTGAAAAGTACGTAAAGATAAAATGGAAGGAAAACTATTTTAGTTTAATAAACCCGCAGGAAAGCAAGCAAATTACCGCAATAAATAATTGGGCAGCAATATCTAATTTTTTTCTTTTTAACATTTGTTATCTTATTACTATTATTTTATTAGATCTAAAGCTACGTACAATCGCTCAGAACCAAACATAGTTCTTCGTTTTGGTACTTCAGGAATGATAACAAAACTCGTTGCTCGATTAGGAATGTTTAAAGACAAAACCCCACTCCTTGCCAGCACTTACAAGGATCAAAGAAAACGTGCTTGGCGGACAAGCCACATAGCCCCCTTCGCTGCAAACTTAGCATTCGTTTTATTGGAATGCAGATACGAACAAAGAGTTGCAACATTCTTCCAAGAACGCGAGATAGCTTTCCCGGACTGCACAACTAACCCATGTACCCTCACCGAATTTCTGCACAGGTTTCAAAGGATTGCAGACGCATGCAATGTCGAAAAAATTTGTTCTCCGTAAAAGAAATGTTTTTTGTATTATTTTCAAAAAAAAATTACTACAGAATGTCTTTGTCAATAAAAAATGAATATAACTATAGCAACAAACTTCTCAGAAGTCATTTTTATTAATTTTTATATGACCAATATCAAAATATACAAACTGAAGGAAAAAAAATTAAATGGATCGTTAAAAATAATCGAATCTTATCGACTTCGATCGTATGGCCTAGACTATCTTCGTAACAAAAAACTAATGATAATAAAGGTAATCGAAATTCTGACATTTTATCTCATTGCTTGTTATTATCGTCTGTCATTTCCAGGAATTGATTGTAAACATCACGCGTACAGTCTCCTTTACTGTTGAATATGAATTTGTAATAACTGCCATCTGCACAAATAGCTATAAAAATGAAGAGATTAATAAAAGATAATGTCTTTTTTAAAATAATTTTATTACCAATGACTGAATTAGTTTCCGCGCCAAAAGCACATATGCAATGGGGATCACCGGGCACTTGAAAACGAGAAAAGCTCCAATTGGAGCTAAAGTACTTTGGTAAAAAAGTAGCAGATGCAAAACTACAAACAAATAGAAATTTATCGATTATTCACTTATTTTACGACCCCGTATTGATAACAGCAGTGTAACTATTAAATGAAAGGTAAAAAAAAATTTATCTTATCTGTCAATCAATAAAACTGCGTTTGAAAACTTCATTTGCGTTCAAAGTTTATATAATTTTAAAATGTCAATACACTTTTTTAATCTGGATATTTGATTTCCAAAAACTTTCTCAGATTCTGGATATCTGATTCACTTTAGTCATGTGAAAAAATGTGATTTGTTATCACAATGTGCAAATCAAATCAAAATACTGCTTAGTAATTGAAAAAATTATTTTGGTACTTGATGATGAAATAGTATTTGTCTCATCGCTAGCTATCAACATACCAAATGTCAGACAGTCTAATCCCGTTATATCAAACCGCATATAATGAAATTCTCATTATGACGAAATGCGAGTTCTCCGACTTATTTCCCATAAACATTCACATAGATAGATAAAAAATGTCGACTTAATGGGTTTATTTTGTAACGAAAACTCGTTATAACGACATTTTACTTATTCCCCAGCGTTTTCTTATAACGAGGTTCAACTGATACATCTTTCATTCACTTTACCTGGATTGTTTATTTCGTTTCAAATCTTCAGTATCAAAAATATGAACGGTACCATGATCACTCGAAACGCACAGTAAAGAAGAATCATGATTAAAATTTATGCTACAAAATAAATCATTTTTAGAAACAAACAATATAAAATTCCAGTTACTAATTCAACTATACCAATAAATATTTGCCTGATGCGCACCTCGTCGTAACTCACTTAACAAAACGCCAGTACTAGTATCAAATACTCGAATCAAAGTGCCTTTTTCAGACGCTGTGGCTAACTTCGACCCTTGCAAGTTTAAGGCGATGCAACTGAGTGCTGCCTCGTGAGCAGCCACATCCAATGGAGGTTTTTCTGTATTTGCTAAATCTATTATTTGAACGTGACCAATTCTGCGACCGGGAAAAGCGAGAAGAGAATTGTTACTGTTGGGGCATAAAACACATAAACCTAAAACAGACAAATTTTAATTTTAATAAAAAATTTTGAAAAAAAAAATTTTCACGAGTAACCTTTAGAATTTGTTGAAGTTTCAAAAACGTGTAGCTGTTGAGGATTTTGTGTGAATGTATAAACTTTGATCATTGTTTCCAGAATTACTACGATTCTATCTCGCCGCAGTTTGACCGCTTTGATATCGCTTGAAAATTCTAACTCGATCACGTGCTTTTTCTTTAAGTCGTCCCATATCATCACTATTTAAAAAAAACACAAACATTTCAAAAATAAATATTTTAAAACAAATTTTTTTAATCATTACCTTTATTAGGTGGATATTTCGGCGACTTTCCACCTCCAATAAGCGCTAAATAATTACACCTGAACAACATTTCGACATAACTTACTCCACCGTCAGTGAAATCTAAAAAGATAAGAAAAATTCATTATCATGATCTATTAATAATCACTTTAATAAATGAAAACAACAACTTACCTTGTCTTTCCTTTTCTTTTAGAGGATCGCAGTTGTAAATTCGAAATCCATTTTCCATACCGCAAGCAAAACATCCTAAAAATAGATTGATTTATTTCGCTTAGTAAACAGATTTCTACACAAATGCACGTGACTTTTCATGTGGCGTTTTTTCTGTACAGGTATGTAATTATCAACTATTATTTTTCTTTTATTGTCAATTAAAGTCTGACATCGTTGAGTAGCACTTCAAAATCCTTTCTTTTCATACCTTGATCCTGATTAAATCCAGCAAACAGCAGCCCATTTGGATTTGATGGTCCTAAATTCATTTGTTTCAGCTACGTAACAATCAGCGTGTGACTGCGGTTATAATGTCAGCTGAATGGTTCTCTGTGATTATTTTCACACCCCTCAAATCAAATGCTTGCATCGCCATCTTGCCTCACGTCACATGTTATTCCAAGATCCAGACTTTACCACTAGATAGCAGTTCGTAAATAAATTTAAAAAACAAAATAAACAAAAAATGATGCAATATTGACTTTAAATTTCTTACTTACAACAAATTACTATTTTTTTAATTTTTTCAAACCAACTCTCCAAGGTCGACTAGTTAAAACCGAAACCATAACCGGCCGCTTAAATGCATGACGGTAGGCCGTGAGTATATTAGCAATCTCAACAAATTGTGACGCCAGGTCATTCCGCTCGCTACCGCTGCTCTGTTACCTGTGGGAGAACCCTGTTTAAACTTCATTATTGAATTAACAATAACTGAATTATAAACATTTCCACTTAAACAGCAGGAAACAACTCCCGCAAATTCCAGACACAAAGTGTAAAACCCTAAAGACGGATCGCAAAATTCAAATTGACCATCGTTGCAGGCCGGCATCTTTCCTGCACTACATCCAGACCAAACTCGCAACAGATTCGCATTGAAATCGTAAGTAACCGCCGTTTTTCACGTCCAAATACCATCTCGAGGTCAAAAGACAACAATTCATTTAGTTACTCGTACATAAATCTATATATATTAGTCCTCAGGTGTAAATATAATTGCAGTGACGTCACAACGTATCGATCCCTTTGACTAGACATGGCTCGTAATGATTATAAGGTGCAGGTCGGAAAGACTCGGAATATTTTTAAACGTTCGATACTTTCGCACCGATTACACGCGCGGATAATCAATCAATGGCAACTTTTAATATTTAACTTAGTAATGATATCGTGTTACGTGAAATATTTAACGATTTGGGAGTGTGAAAAGAGATTATAGTTAAATGATGGCGACTGTTTTCGTTTTTATTAACCTGCGCGCACACTTGATGTGCTTCTAATGAGTTGTTTTGAATTTATATTTAGGGTTACGAGGTTTATGTGGGATTTAGTGCTTAAGTTTGACAGTGAAGTAATTTTTTTTCTTCTGTTTTTATAGGTGTGTTGACTCGACTTTCCACTGACGTTCTTCAAAAACAAATCTGCGCCCACGTGATGCACAAAAAAGCTTACGCTTTAGTTTCAGAGGTTGTTGGCTAAGGTTAAACAAGTGTCAGCAAACGAATCCTCATGCTATTGTAATTCAAAGCGGTAAAATCAACATTAAAATACAGACAAACAGTAATTGTAGTAATGGATTGTGTTACATAATACCGAGTACTGTTTGTGTTGGTTTTTTGTTTATTTTGCCTCCTAAGCTGTGAAGGTTAAAGAGAAATATTTTTTCTTTGCTGCTGAAGGTGATTTCTCTTGAGGTATAAATATTAAATGATTTTTATCTTTATTTTTAGTAGACTATTAAATTAAATGGTTTTTACTGAGGACTTCACTGCAGTGCTTCTGTGTAGTGCAGGGAAACAGAACTGAAAAATGAATGTTTATTTATTTTTCATTGGAAAATCAGATTTATAAAAATTAATAATAATTAAATTTATTGTAAACATCATACATTCAAGCTTGTAAAAGAATAATTTAGAAAATTTACCACAAAAGCGTTCATTAAAATCGTGAATGTAACGTACACTCGTTCTGGACAACAAATTTAATTATTATAAATTTTTGTAAATCTGATCTTGTTGGGTAATTACTTTTAAATAGCGTGACGTCATTTCTAATTTGTGGAAATTAAACAGGAATTGAAATAGGAATTGAAATGTAGAATTAAAGTTGTCTATTTTTAGAGTTTCATTTATAACATTGAAACTATGTTAATAATAACAAATTAAGCAATTGAAGGAAATGTCAAAGGAATGACAAAGAAAGGAAAGATAATTTTCCCTTTTTTCCATTTTTGTTTATTCATGATTCATGAATAGGTTTTATCTTTTAATTCTTAGAAGATAAGAGGAAACCTTGGTTCTTATGTAAGTGAAAAAACATAAAAGAAACATAAAAGTCCCGGAATATTGACACTAGGAATCTGAGAGATAATTGAAGTATCTTTTTTTAAATTTCAGTATAGTACTGCAAGAAAAATCAGATTTACAAAAATATAGAATAATTAAATTTATTGTAAACATGTAATATACATCATGTTTAAGTTCGTAAAAGAACACTTTACAAAATTTACCGGAAATCCTTCGTTTAAAACCATGAATATAACGTACATTCGTTCTTTATAACAAATTTAATTATTGTAAATTTTTGTAAATCTGATTATCTTGCAGTGTTAGTAAATCCCGATAAATAACTTTGATAAAGAATTGATAACACAAAGCTGCAGTACAATGTATAACTGAGACTACGATAACAGTCACCACCCATATTTTTCCGATGAGAATTTAATACTGGGAACATGGTATGCTGATTTTGTTTATATTTTTCATTTGCAGTATTTGCATTAGAGTATTTGTTGAATAACTTTTATGTTTAATCAAATTCAGGGTAAAGTCTATATTGGAGGGAAGTGGAGCAGCAGCTTTACATTGGATCACAGTGTACTGGACCAAGAAAAAGGCCGGACTGGGAAGGGAAAAGCTCAAGTCAGGCAGAAAAGCCGAACTGTGGCATTTACTATGCTTTAAAAAATTATAAAAAAAGATAGAAAAAAAAGTAATATTTATGTAAATTTTTAAAAAATATTTAAAGGACTCGAAATACTTTTCTGAATTTTTTTTTATTTTAAATTTTTAAAAAATAATTTTTTTTTTAGATTTTAAATCTTTTTTTTACTACTGAATTAAAAAAGACATTTAGGTTTGCAAAAGGTAATGGTTTTCCACAATCATATTAGTGTCAGCCATATTTGATGTATGGATTCTACTTTACTAAAGGTGCCCTATTTGATTCCCAAATGGAACCAAATGCCCTATTTAGATATTAATTTCTATACATTTTAAAGACATTTTATTTCATATTTATATAAAATATGTTTTTATGTTGATTACATAACACAAAAATCAACTTATTTCCATTTATATTACGTGTAATATTACATAAATATTACATAGAAGTAATTTTTTTTTTAAATTAATTTTTATATTTCGAATTTTTCCAATTTTCTCCTGCAAGAGAAATTGGATTTACGAAAATTTACAATAATTAGATGAGCTGTTAAGAACGAACGTACTATATTCATTTAAAGTTTCAAATGAAAACTTTCCAGATAAATTTTTAAAAATCTTCTTTTACAAGCGTGAAAGTAAGTATATTAGATGTTTACAATAACTTTAATTATTATAAATACATAAAGCCGATTTTTCTTGCAATGAGAGTGCAATTCTTTCTCTATTTCCGGGATCACCTATTAACCTGAAAATCCATTACTTTCACAGCCAGGGTTATTCGGGAGGACAAACCCCATAAAATGAAATGAATTCACAAGACAGCATTTGTTGGCTCTGCTACTGCTATCAATTCGCAAATAAATACGTTTCAGTTTATTCCTTCCACTCGTTTGCTAACACCTGACACCACTAATAGAAAACGAGCACATAAATCCTTACTAATGTTTACTATATCGTGTGTCGTTTAATTCACAGAATGAGCCCGTTCACATCCAGTTACAGACGGTGTCCGATTTATTAGAAAACAGAAATAAACCAGATGACCTTCAAGTAAGTTCAACTCACCCAATAACCCAGAAGAGAGCAGAACTGACGAACCGAACTTATTTAGTCAAAAGAGGCGAGGATTAAAAATAAAACACGGTTGTCAGATGTTTTAAAAGCGCGGATATAAATATCTTTTTGTTGAAAGTAAATTGGAGCAGCGCACGATCGAAAGAGATGGTGAAAAGTGTGCGAGAAAATCAAAGAAATGAAATACAAATCGATGGTTTGAGTACTCCGTCGAGTACTTGCAGTGTCGATTCGACGTGCGCTGTAATTTTTAAAAAAAAATTTTTGTTGTTGTTGAGATTTTTGATTTTTTGGACGTTAAAGATGATGAAATGTGATTTCAGTTGCAGGAATATTCTGAAACGAGCGAAGAAGATGTCAGGGATCGAGACAATTGGACACGACCGTTGGAATTCTTGTTATCTTGCATCGCGTCATCGGTCGGGTTGGGAAATGTGTGGCGATTTCCATTCACGGCTTACGAAAATGGCGGGGGTAATTTTTATTTTTTTTATTTTTTTTATTTTAATTTTTAAGTTAATTGGTTTTGTTTTGTTTTGAGTTTGGCGGAGGATTTGAATAATTTTCCTGGCGTTTAGTTTGGGGCTTAATACTTCACGGACTTATACTAATTAGGGCTTATGTGGGAGAGGAAATTTAAATTTTTTATTGTTGTGTCATTGATTATTAATTGGTTTTTGTTGAAGGGTTTTTGAGGTATTTGAAGGAGTAAATGTGTTTTTTTTTTGGTGTTTTGTTTATGGTGGAAGTAACCTCTGGAAAAGAGCCATAAAGGGCGTTATGTCTGTTTATGCTATGTTTATGGGAGGCTGGATGCTGTGATTCATGGAGTATGTAGTTGGATTGATATTTTTGAAGTTGAAGATGTTATTTATTGTTTTGTTTATTTTATTAGAACACTCAAGGATTGTTTTGTTTATTATTGTTTTTAAAGTAGTTTTGAACTTGAAAATGATTTTTGATTTCGAATTCGAAAGTTTTATTTAGTTTCGAATTCGAAAGATATTTGAGTATCGAATTCGAATAACATTTAAATTTCGATTTTGAAAAATATTTAAGTTTCGAATTCGAAAGTTTATTTAAGTTTCGAATTTTAAGTTACGAATTCGAAACAGGTTTATGTTTACAATTCGAATTTTATCTTCGAATTCGAAAGAGATTTTTAAGTTTCGAATTGTAAGTGATTTTTTAAAGTTTCGAATCGTAAGTGATTTTTTTAAGTTTCGAATTCGATAGTGATTTTGTGCGTTTTGGGTTCGAAATTTTCCAAAGTTTCGAATTCGACAAAATTTTAAGTTTCGAATTCAGTTTCAGATTCGAAAAAGCAATTTTAAACTTCTAATTCGAAAGTTAAAAATAGTTTTTAACGTTCAAAATCGTTTTGACCTATTATTAGCTTCCGACTTAAACATCAATCTCAATGTACTCTAACAAATATTTTATTATTTACTAGGAGCTTTCCTCATTCCATACCTCATCGTCTTATTTCTCATCGGACGTCCACTTTATTTCATGGAATTGGCCTTGGGACAATTTTGCAGCTACGGAAGCGTCAAAGCATGGCATTGTGTTCCACTTCTTAAAGGTGCGTCATGCTAAACACAATTTAATCAAACCTATCATTATGTCCAGCAACTAATTTTCTCTTTTTTCAATTAGGAATTGGGATAGGGCAGGCATTGAGCAGCTTCTATGTTATGACTTACTACGTAGTATTAGCAGCCTTATGTTTCTTCTACCTAATTGCATCAATGCAGAAAATACTACCGTGGACACACTGTGATCCAGAATGGGCTGACCACAGGTGTTTTGATTGTGGCGCCAACTGTTCCGTACGTTTTTTACGTATTATATAAAAGAAAAAAAATTGAAAATCGTTACTAATCACATGATTGTTGTGTAAGATTGGTTGCACTTTTTTTAAAAAAAATGATGTTTTTAAAAAAACAACTCAGAATTGCAATGCTGTAATTAGGATTTCCAGACCAAGGTCACATTAGGATTTCCAGACCAAGGTCAAGATTTTGATGAAAAAAATTCATTATTAATTTTAAAGGAGTAGTGTGGAATTA